>JAWWMK010024442.1:0-16306 GCA_035047105.1 Galeopsomyia nigrocyanea
TGAATAAAGGCTAGGCTCTAAACCTTTGCATGAAAACAGAAAAGAGAACATACGTTATCTCCTTACGTTATCGACCTTGGGTGGGATGGTACGGTAATGCACGGCCTGCCTGCATGGCGGTTGTTCCCTGACGGGAGACGGATCCTGCGCTTCAGTGGCGTTCTCCCTATTATCTGATCTTGGTTTTGTGAGGTAGATGAAGAGATGAGCTAGTAATGAACAGATGGCTGCGAAAAGCTGAGTGCTCCATCCGTAGATACGATAGATGGTGAACCCATGGATGACGGCGCCGATGGCTCCTTTGATCAGCTGGATGATGAGGAAGATGGCTATGAAACCCGATGCGATGGTGCCGAATTTCATGAATCCACTTCAAAAATTGGAGTAGGTTGAGATGGCTAGTACGGTGATGTCTTCTGGATTTAGGAGACTCCTGAGTTTTCCAGAGTCGTCTGGAGTTGGTAGATCAGATAGTCTTCTGGCGATGTTTTCCAATAAGACTAGACGTTCGATGGGAAAATTGGAGGTGTTGGTGCAGGCGTTCCAAGTCTTCGGGGGAATAGATCTCGCCGTTGATGAATCCTTGCAAACCCTGGTAGTGCCAGGTCAGCTTTTTCATTGGTTGGATGATTGTTGGTATTACAGCCAACGGTGATGAATTTGCTGGCGTGTACCACATATCACGGAACTTGCAAGCAGAAGATAATATATCTTTACAGTCCCGGTTCGTGTGGCCGTTAAGATAGTCTTTGGCCGGACAAACAGCTGTTCCTCTCCACAGATTACCGGTAATTTGTCGTAGCAGTGTGGAGTGGATCTGAGGCGGCAAGTCATTTCTTGGCACTGGATGATGTGCGCCAATTCGCCGGCTGCTACCGTGGTGTATCCTGGTTATTTAGTTATGATGAGTTCAAATTCGTCGGGTGCGGTGGAGGCCAATGAAAGCGAGTTCCGGATGACCCTCCTTTCGAGTTCGCACCGGTGGGCGACGATATTCTTGTAAACTTCTGCGAACTGGTTCTTGACGTGTCGTGCGAAGTAGGTGAGCTTGGTGTTGAAGTATGCTGTTAGTAGAATTTCCTTGACGTCGATCCGCTGGCTTGCTGGGAATGAACGTCCAAGTTCCGTTTTTACGATGAACAGCCTAGAGTGTTCAGTAGAGATGAGGCGATAGCCACAAAGGTTGAATGTCTCCTGCGTGAACAGGCCGAATTGTATACTGCCGGTTGAGTTGGCAAAATATACATCAGGTGCATTGGTCACATTGTCGTGTACTTTGACACCTTGACCCTGGTACAGTGCTTCGTACCGGTTGTAGTCACACGGCGGTTCTGGGTTTAAGATTCAGAACGCGTACACCTCCTCGTTGGTGAAACATTGTTTGTCTGTGTAGGTGCACTGAGTGCTAAGAGGGAGATATAGCTCGTTTTTCTCACATCTAGTGCTGTCGTAGTATTCTTGTACCGTGATGGTGAGTTCTACATAGTCGTAGGTGTTCTCGTACTGATGTCCGTTGATGACGTAGTTGGTACCTGAACATTTGCCGTCATCGTTAATCGATCCTAAGATGGTGACTGTTTCTCGGGTGGTAGTGTTGACCTTCATGCCCTAGCGATGTCGAAGCATTAGTCGTAAATAATTTTCTTAATTAAGTTCTCGACTCCGCCATTGAGATCGGAGTTATGAAAGAACATGCCGCACCTGCGGGCTGTCTTTTTTGCGTGTATTCAGCATTGGCGCACGAATACCTCCTCGTACTCAGCTCTTCGGAGTAGCTGAATATATACTGGAGTCTTGACGGGTTTTAGGTCCTGAAGGTCACAAAAACCGACATCCACGAGGGAGACCGTGGTCACGTTAGGCAGACCGGCACCGCACCGATAGGCGGGCAGGGCTGTTGCTTCAATTGCGCAGTATACGAATAATATAGCTACGGCCTTCATTTTGCGTTCTTCTGAGAACATTAAAGAAAAGAAAGAGTAATTAATACTAGAGAATAACCTAACTAGCTAATCTGCCTGAGGTTTATTCTTTCAAACCCCTTTTCGCTTAGCTCTTTAATTTAATATAAACTGAATAATTTACGGAATTAGTTTATTGTTCATTCGGTGAAGAAATTTCGTTCGGGTCGGTTTGTGTTGATTTGCTTAAGTCTGATACAGAGGATTCCGATTCGGTAGTTTGACTATATACGTCAGCGTCAGAGTCGCTCGTTTCTGGGCTGACGCTCAAGTTAACATGACTTAGTTCTATGTCAGGATCGGCAGACGTGCTTAAGTCACCTAGGGCTATCGAGCTAATCTCGCTGCATCGTAAACGAGTTAGTCTCAACTTATTGGGGTGTACTATACGCGTACCGTTTCTGTAGGCAATTTTAAGATTTTTACCTTCTTCTATTAATTCTAGAATTTTGTATGATCCGCGATATTGTGGAGGGAATTTTCTCTTCCTAGGTTCGGAAATTAAGATAACGTAGTCTCCCACTTTGAAGTTACAGGGATTACACTTCCTGTCAAAAAATTCTTTCGAGCGAACTTTGGCCTCCATTAAGTTCTTCCTAGCTAACTTTTGCACGTCTGCTAGGTGACCTTTAAAATTAAAGAGATAGTTCGCGTAAGTCTCTGAGATGCTTTCTTCCAGGACGGTTCGTAGATTCAGCACCTGATCTATTTGTCCGTAGATGCATACATAAGGAGTTAACGTGGTACCTTCGTCTACGCTTGTTTTATAAGAAAAAGCGGCGCATTCGCACCAAGTATCCCATTCCCTCACGTTATCGACATACTTCATGAGCCACTCCTTCATCGAGTGATGCATGCGCTCTATCGACCCATTAGAGGGTGGGTGGAATGCAGTAGTTCTGCAAGTTTTATCTTGTAGAGCTTAGCTACATTTTTTATCAAAGAGCTTATAAAATTTTTACCCTGATCAGTCAGGAAAATCTTGGGACATCCATGAATAAAAATAAATTTCCGCAGAAATGCAGTAGCAATAGATTTAAAAGTGGTTTTAGAGAGAGGTACGAACGTACAGTGCTTAGTAAGCAAAGACTGCATCGTAAGGACACACTCTTTAGTTGTGTGAGAGGATGGAGAATTAACTCTTCTACTCAATTGGAGCACATGTATTCTTTATTATTCAACGTTTCAAGACAAAACTTGTCTCCTCTTCAGGAAGCTATAAAACATACATAAAATTGTTCTGTTTTATAGATATGAAATTACATTTACGTTCGCAGTACAATTATGATTTTCTAGTGACTCACCTACATTAGCGCTAACAAAATATGCATAAGCGTATAGTTAATTTTTTGGAAGTAACTCTGTAGTATAGTTTATCTTTCAATTTCACGCATGGAGGAAGGCAAATTTCCATGAAACTCAACTTTCGTAACATAATCAGTGAAATAGAAAAATACGTCAAAACTTCTACGTCGACATGTCGCTCACGAAACAAAGAGACAAGATGCGTGGGCTTCTAACAATGGAGTGAGTCGAGCGCGCAAATTTTTGCCGCTTATATACCAAATTTTTGGCGGGAGAAAATCTTCAAAGAAAGTCGAGAACTTTCTAGGCGCATTACTGCTATGTCAGGGGGAAGGAACGCCAACACTTCCACTGGTTACAAAGACAAGCGCGGCCAGAGTGAGAGTAACAGGAGAGCATCCGGAATTAGAGCAGTGCGGAGGTAAGTGATGAGATCTATCATCAATCAAGAGGAGCGCTGATTTATCATACATGGTGTCAATCGTACAGTGGGACCTCCTCATCACGCATGCTCTCCTGTTGACGATTCCTTCCATTAGCTCGAGTACGACGAAAATTTCTATTCTCTTTTACATATTTATTGTCTATATTTTTCTTATTGTTGAAGTAAGTGTTAACGGACGATATGAAAGATTTGAATTCTGGTTTAAGTTTTATAGCATCCAACATATGGTTAAGGTTATTATTTTTTCTATCGTGTATAAAAAACATCTCAGAAAATAAACGCTTATGTTTATTGAACTCTTGGTCCAACATTTTGACATTGTCGAAGTCAGCCTTATGATAAGAATTATAACAATGTTCTGCTAGTCCTGTCGAGTTAGAGTTATTTTTTATACTGTATTTATGCTCATATAGTCTTTTTGTTAATTTTCGCCCTGTCTGACCTAAGTACTGTTTTTTGCAAGTTTGGCAATTTATTTCGTAAACTACCCCACTTTGTGATAATTTTTCTATTTTATCTTTGTCCAAAGTAATGAATTTTGAAAATTTGACACACGCTTTATCGTTTTCTGTTTTTTTGAACGACCCACCATGTCCAGGGCTAACTTTTCAAAGCTAGAACCTGGTGTGTCCGTAAGAATCATTGGTTGTCTAGTTTTTAATCTTCGCAACTTATTGATCTCGCATCTTTTGCAAGTACCAAGAAGTCGCTGTATATCATGTTTCATATTGGGCCAGTAGTAGTTCTGGCGAAGTCGTTTATAGATTTTCGATACACCCTTATAGCCGTTGATGGGCGACTCGTGTATATATTTAATTAACTCTTCGCGCAAAGCTACTTCTGGTATTTGCATTAAATTTCGTCAGATTAGTATGTTTGTTGGGGAATCGTGAATGTATATTTTCAATAGATCGACGATCTTACTCCAATCGAGATCATCGATCCTATCGGTTTTTGAGATTCTGACCGATCTTAGTTCGAGCGACCGGCAGACATCCAGGAACGATTCAATCGTGTCTCTGAAAATCTGCGGGTCTAAACGGATATTTAGGCCTTCCTTTATTGGCAAGGCTATTAAGCGCTTATTTCTATTTTCGGTAACCTTATCTCTTACTAAGGTGACGTCTTGTAGTGGGGATAGTAAGTCCTCTCTTTGTAGGATTAATGCTCCAAAGTCAAGAGGTTGATTTTTCTGAGTTACGAAATATACTATGTTATCTTTCGTTAACAAAAAATTATCGCCTGTCTCAATGATGTTAGGCGCTGGGCGCGGGAAGTTTGGATCGCTACGACCGAATTCGTAGTTTACCTCTGACGGCGTTCCGTCATTATTTACATTGTTAATATTACTACAAGAAGGGATTGATACGAGGTCTTGTCCTGCAGACTGATCAACGGTCCTGATTCTGTGACATGGTTTCGTCGTCAGGTAAGGGTGAGTCGGGTCGTTCGTGGTTTTCGTTGAGAGTTATCGAGTCTTGTAGTTCGTCTAAGTACATGTCAGAAAAGGGTAATGGCGCAGGTAATGCTTCCATTATTTCTTCAGACTCGTTTCGTTCGGGGTTCATTAACTGCTTCTTCGGGCAACTTTTGGTCCTGAGCAGTTTCTATGATAGGAAGGCTCGGTGCTGATGCGAAGTTCTCTTCGTTATGGGAAGCTCGAGCATCCGTTTCGTGTCCTTCTGCCTCTAATGAGGCTTTTAATGCCTGTTCAATTTTCTCGAGTTTGGGTTCAGGTAGCCGGAAGATTGTGCCTGGAACCTGCTCTAGGTTTACGTTAGTCATGATGAATTCGAAGCTAATCCTGTCATCGTATTCCAGATCAAAAAGATTCTTATCTTTGCGTTTCTGGTTTAAACACTGAATCTTTATTTTCCTAAATTTCCGGTGAATATCTTGTTTGGCTTGGTATGTATAGAAGGAGTTGTCAAGTGTTCTGACAGCTATAAATTCTCCTTTTTTATATATTATTTCATGACCTTGGCCATCTTGTCTGGATCTTTTTGTGCTTCTTTTCCCGTCCCCTGTGGTGGTAGTACAGTCATCTCGTTTTTGAATGACGAGCACATTGGGTTGGTCTAGAGGGGGGTTTCGGGAGAGAGTATCGGCCACGCAATTGATTTTTTCCGGGCTGTAGAGTACATCAAAGTCATATTCGAACAGCTTATAGTACCAGAATTTTAACCTGGCGTTAGGAGTTTTCAAGTTGTGCAGCCATACCAAGGGCTGATGGTCGGTTATTACAGTAAATTCTCGAGCGAAAATATAGTATCTAAACTGCTCTATGCAATAGACGATTGCTAAAAGTTCTTTTTCAATCGTACTGTAATTGACTTCCGGTTTTGTTAGTACCCGTGAAGCGTAACAGATCGGTAAGTATTTATCACCGATCTTTTGGCTTAGATAGCCCCCTATAGCATGTTAGGAAGCATCCGTTGTTACGTAAAACCGTTCTTCAAAATTCGGGTGTATCAGAATCGGTTCTCTGATCAAACGGTCTTTTAGCGTTTAAAAAGCCGCCTCCTGATCTTCCTTCCAAACAAAAGGAACGTCTTGTTTGGTGAGTTCAGTTAATGGCTTGGCTATCTTTGACAAATTGGGGATAAACCGTCGATGGTAACCGGCTAACCCTAAAAACTCCTGTATATTTTCGGGAGTTCGTGGAGTGGGGAATTATTTTAATGCATGAATTTTGGCAGGATCAGGCTTCACTCCATCGAGAGTCAGGACATGACCTAGGTACTTTGCTTCTTTTCTGTAGGGGCGACATTTTTTGAGATTAAACTTTAGTCCTGCCTTGATCATGTTCTTCCTCGTTTTTGGCGAAGATATTTAGGTCGTCAACATAGGCAAAAGCGGTTTTGCCTTGAACTTCCCTGAGCACGTTGTCAACCATTCTTTGAAAGGTGCTCGGAGAGTTCTTTAGCCCAAAGGGCATTCGGACAAAATTAAAGTATCCGAATGGTGTTGAGAAAGTAGTTTTCTTTCGATTGTCCGGGTGCATCTTTATTTGATGAAAGCCAGACTGCATATCGAAAATTGAGTATAGTTGCGAGCCATGTAGTTGTGACAGGCTGTTAATTAAATTAGAAATGGGTTACGGGTCGGCTCGAGTCTTTATTTAGCTCTCGGAAGTCAGTGACTACTCGCCATTCTCCATTTTGTTTGGGTACAACGAGCAACGGCGCATTGTACTCACTGTCTGAGGGTTCTATTATACCTGCAGCTAGAAGTTTTTTGATTTCTACTTCTACTATCTCTTACATTTTCTGTGGTATTGGATATTGTCGGATAGTCACTGGCGCATCATCGATAGTGTCGATACGATGGCAGGCTATCGTTTTGGCGGTCAAGTTTTCATGAGGCAAGTAAAATGCGCTATCGATTTTCTCGACCAGCTTTCGAAACTTAACCTTTAGTTCGTCTGACGTATCGTCGAAATCGATCAAGTTCTTTATTTGATCGATTCGACTAAGGCTAGGATCTGGATTAGGCTCGGCTTGATGAGCGTAATTTAAAGTCGAAAATCTTTCTTCGGAATAATATATCGAGTTTCGATCGAAAGCACCGTGGAGCTCGCCATAAATATCTTGCCGTATTCTGGAGAGACTTGCATAAAGTCAGGTTCTGAGGGCTCATCTATCTGAGATTCAGTAGCTTCATTATCTTTAGGGCTACAGAATGAAGGGAAACTATTGCCTTTGAGGTCGAATGTCGATGTTGGGCTTTTACTTTCTCGAATAGCGTCTTTTAGAGCATTTCTTATGCTAAGTTTAGATATCTGGGAAGAGTTTTGAACCTCGGTTACCGTGTCCGTAATGAGTTTCGGGTTAGCCTCGGTTGGGTTAGGCCCAGTATCTTTTAGCGCCGTTATCGCATTTATAACGCGTGGCGAAAGTACGCTTAAGTCGATTAAATTTCGAAGGATTTGCGAGAAAATGGTAAAGTCTTTGCGACCTTCTTTGTCAATGTCTGTGACATGTGGTAATGAAGACACAGAATCAAATTCGTGGTCACAGGTGGACTCACGTTCATTTGGATCATCTAATTATTTGTCTGGCTCGTTAAGCCTATAATACATAGGCCCTGGGTATAACGTGAGTTTTGGGATCCTTAACCTCACTGCACAGTCGTTATCATCTCGTGCGTGAATTATTACGTGTCTATCTACGTTGTTTATCAGCTGATTTCCTGCCGATACTTCGACATTTCCGAAATCAAGCGGTAGTACGTAACCTCGATAGAAAGAATTGGGATTTCTAAGAGGTACTTTAACTATTACTGTCGCATAAGGTGGTATTTCATGAATTAATTTGTTAAGAAACGGATATTGTTTTTCGAGTGTCGACATGATTTCTAAACCAAAGTCGACCACTACGTTGTTTTCTTTAAGAAAGTAAGGTCCTAAAAGAGCAGCTATATTTATAGGGAACTCACTAGTTACCACTATAAACTGGGTAGGTGATCCATCGATATCGAGGAACTCTGTCTCAATTGTAGGTATATCGTAACCGGATACTCCTATTATAAGAGGTGCGCTGGTTTCATCGACTAGCAGATTAGGGCGTAGAGCGGAAAGTTTTATAAGATTCGGCTTTACTGTGGAGTCTAGCATAGCGTCGACGTGTTCGATGAAGAAGTCTTTAGACTACAGTTCTATTAGTGGTATGTCATCTGGGCTTTCTAGCGGGATATGGTAAATCTGTTTGTCAGTTCTGTCGCGGTCAGAATTTTGTTGACCGGCCGCTGTTGGTTGGCAGTTCCCATCGCGCCCTTCTCTTATGGGGCTGTCCTCGCGTTTCCCACAGGCGGAATGTTATTTTCTTCACGCCATTGTTTGTATTTTCAGCTTAGGCAATCTTCTATTTTGTGACCGGTTTTCTTGCAATAGGAGCAAGTGGCCTGTGGGTCATATTGGGCCTTTTCGGCAAGTTTGAGTCAGCCTGTCTCGGTGGATTCGGTGGAAGCCGAGGAGGTCGATTGTCCCATTTATCGTCAGCAGGGAGCAATTGAGAATTGGTGCTTTGTACCGAGGCAGGTAGTTCTTGACGCTGCTCCGGTCCTCTAGTATCTGGAGGTCTTCAGCCGAAAGTACCATGTTTTTGCCTGTCTCGCAGAAGCTGTTTCTCTGCCTTAATGGCGTCGTTGAAAACTTCTTGTAGAGTTATGGCGGCACTGTTTTTCAGTCGACACCTGAACACATAGTTCAAGCCGTCTCGAAAGCCTTCGATAGTTTCACTATCTAATTTGGCTATATCGACGAGAGTCATCTCTCGATGGGTAATTCGCGGAAAACGAATTTTTGTTTGTTGTTGCAAGCCTTGCGCGCCTGCTGTAGTTTCGCTAAGATCGTCGTATCGCTTTTACACTAGGGCTTGCCGCAATGGAGCAAGCTTATTACCACGAGGCAAAATTATTATTGTATTGCTGGAAAATTATTTAAAAAAAAGGGTTTTGAAATGTTTTTGGAAAAGCCGAAAATGAAATAAACTTAGCGGCGAGAATTGAACGCGGGTGCCACACGAGAGTTAAGTAAAGTTCGCTCTCTGAGTTTTTCACTTTCACGAAAATTTTGCAAAATTAAAATTATGTTTGTTGATTGTAACATCTAGACTAACAAGGGGAGACCACACCCTCCGGGTCATGGATTTTGTTTAAACTTTGTCAGTGGCCTTCTTTTATATAGAAATGAATTTCTCTTGAAGGATTATCTCCCATGGGCTTTCGTTCGGGAGTTATCGGGACTTATACGTGATGTATTGAAATACAGAGTCCCTATTTAAATCGTAATAACTCTTGAAATATTGACTCTATCGTAATTTTAGGTTTACTAATCGAAAGCTGAGATCAAATCATTCTGTTTAAAAAAAAGTATTTGTCTAAAAATTCCAATTCAATATTTCGCAAGTTGTATCGATTTGAATTTAGCATTCATAATACTTAATAAAATTTTCAGAACCTTAAAAGTGCTCGATTATTATGGAAATTTTTATCGCGACACAACTTATGAGGATTGGAATTTTTGGACAAATATTTTTTGTAAACAGAAGGATTCGATCTCAGCTTTCGATTAGTAAACCTAAAATTACCATAGAGTCAATATTTCAAAAGTTATTACGATTTAAATAGGGGCTCTGTATTTCAATACATTACATATAAGTCACGATAACTCCCGAACGAAAGCCCATGGGACAGAATCCTTCAAGGGGCTTTCATTTCTATACAAAAGAGTGCCACTGACCAAGTTTAAACCAAATCCATGACCCGGAGGGTGTGGTCTCCCCTTGTAACGTTAATTGTCGAAAAATTGTTAAAAATGAGTTTTGTGGTAAGAAAACTTAACTATTAACGACGAGAAACGATGGTGCGCGTTGCCGTCGGACGCAAGCATGAGTGTATTGCTGACTGAAAATTTCAATTTTTCCTGTATTTTCGGCAGACTGTTGAACACGCCACAGAAAAAAAAGGAAAAGGAAACTGTCTTTGATCGTTAAATTAATCGCTGGAATCGAGAAAAAAAAAACGTTTGACAATTCTTGCTCGTTTATCGCGGAATAATTCAGTTATCTAAGATTTTCTTTTTGGAAAAGAAAAAACAGTCAGTCATCCGACGGTATAGTAGAGCTTTTCCTGTATATAAGAGAAAAAAAAATTCTCTGTGAGGCAGGAAAGAAAAACGTCGTGTTTAACTTCGAGGAAATAAGTGTATAAGTTTGTTTACTAATGATTGTTGTTAACGAAAACTAATAGTTTTAGAGTCGCTTTAGTTCTAGGGCTTGTCGAGATAGAATATATAAAGCTTGTTACCTAGAAAAGCGAGTTAGCGTTTTTTTATATAAATTATATATAAACAGTATTATGTATTTTCAATATCAGTCGAGTTTTGGAAATTTCGGAAGGTACGTTCGTTGACTAATTTACGGTTTATTTTTTAAGAGAAGGAAAGCGCATACACACTCGTGGTGTAGCTTTTAGTGTCGTTGTGACGGGAGATCGAGAGAAAAAGGAATGTTTCCTTTTTCCTTTTACCCTCTTTTGCTTGATTTCGGTGAGGTTTTATGCGACGGCTAAAAATTCGAAGACAAATGGGTACAGCGGCGATTAAAATATGATAAAACTCTGATCGCTTGAGTTTTGGTACAAGCAAAATTTTCACTTTCGCAAAAATCTTAATAAATTTAGATTCTGTTAATTGACTTCGTTTTCTAAATTTTATTTGATTATGGGTAAATTTATAAAAATGAATTTGCTAAAATATTGGAAAAGCTGGAAAACGGCCAGAACTCTTCCGTCGGTGAGGATATAAAGAAAAAGTAATATTCGCTATTCAAAAAGTTTTTCACTTTCGCGAAAATTAAAAAAAAAACGGAATTTTGTTTGTTGCTTGTAGTTGGCAAAATTCGTTTCATCATTGGAAAATTATTAGAAAGTGTTTTATTTAAATTTGGAAAAAATGAACTAAGCTAGTGGCGAGATTCGATCGTGCATGTCCGACGGATTGCAGCGGTATACAAGGGGAAAAAAATAGTTTTCGGTAGCAAAGGGGATCTGCGACGACTAATACGTAAATTTGTTGGTTATATGACGAGTTTTGTGATGTTTGCTTCACTCAATGATTGAGTTGCTAATTATTTTTCTTAAAAATAAAACAAAACACATACACACTCGTGGCGTGACTTTTGTGTTGTCGGAATTTATAAAGTGAGAAAAAAGGCTTTTTCCTTTTCTTTTGCTTTTGTACTAGCGTAAGCGTGGCGAGCTTTTCTTCGAAGGCTGATGAGTTTGTTTATGTAAGTTATTTCAAAGAGAGAATCGAGGGGAGAAAAAGAAAATTGAACTTTTAGTTGCAAAGTGGTCTTGCGGCGTTTTCGCGTGGAAAGGCGTGGTAAGTAGTTCGTCCGACGGCGGAATGATACTATTTTTCTAAATTAAAAATAATATTGTTCATCGCATAAAAAAAAACACTTAAGTCTTGTAGGCTAACGGGATCGGCGGCGATTGTAATATCAACAACAAAAAATTATTTTCGGTAGCAAGGAGAATCTACGGCGATTAGTGCTTGCAAACGCGG
Organism: Galeopsomyia nigrocyanea; assembly: GCA_035047105.1. Classification (NCBI taxonomy): domain Eukaryota; kingdom Metazoa; phylum Arthropoda; class Insecta; order Hymenoptera; family Eulophidae; genus Galeopsomyia; species Galeopsomyia nigrocyanea. Next base: position 11,783 of record JAWWMK010024442.1, read on the forward strand.
GCGAGCGTTGCCGTCGGACGCGAGTGCGTCTCAGTTTTACCGCGGCCCCTCGCGCTTCCAAGCGTTTTGTTAGAAAAAGAAAATTTCGTTTGATCGGGCAGGTGGGAGATACTTTGTGGAAAGAGTATTCCACCGCTTTTGTCACCTATGTTACGATTCGATTTTTTTAATGAATGAATGAATTAGCCATCCCTGTGACCTTTCGCTTAATGATTATATAATCTCAGTTGCATCGTCTTTTACACCTTGAGTCGATTAGTCAAAAATTTCAGACACAAATGACCGTAATAATACGTGTCAAATTCTTGATATCGATCGTATTTGTACTTGATGTTATGCACGCCAATATATATCATCAACTCTAATGGTGGACGAAGGTCTTCAAAACTATCAAAGTATACAACGTCATTTCCTCGTTTCCTATAGGCCAGTGTGTACCAGTTCCACTTTCATCGTCAAGATTTATAACAGATGATTCTTGATCGAGAGGTCCAGTATTTAGTAATGAATTGCGCATGAATACACCTCGAAAGTATGGAATATACAATATTTTAGCATATCTAAGTAGATCGATGTCACTGACTGCTGTTCTTGGTAATGCTATTTCTTCAATCTTTTTTTTTAATCCTCCATCACTATAGTATCGTCTGAGACAGAAGCCCATACTAGTCTTGTAAGGTCTTAGATAGAATCCTTTACCAAGAGCGATGGCTTCCATTGATTTTTCTCTTCCAACTGTTTCTTCGCTGATTTAGTATCATTGACAGCTTTTGCTATTCCAACTGCATAGAAACGAACCAATAATGGAATCAAGAATGGAAGAGCTCCACCAACTTTTGGTGGTATTGGTAATACTTGAGGTAGTACAACGTTGCCTTTACCGTCAACCTTCTTTACGGCTTCCTTCGCTTCCTTCAAGGCTGAACGAATGACTATGAGCTCTTGATTGCTAGGTACCACAGAACTCTCGGCAGTGTTGATAATCGATTTGAACGTTGTTGTTTTTGATTTCGGTTTTCTTATTCCTGCTCCAACCTTTCTTACTGCTTTCTTCTTCTCGTGCTTGATATTTCTTCTAATACCCATGCCTAATTTACTCTTATGCTTCAAGGTGTTGCTTACGGCATAAGCTTCGGCCCTCTCCTTGAAATTACGTCTTTAGAAATAACACTTCACCATGCTCTATCGACTATCTTCCGATCTGTAGAGTTTTTTGCTCCGATATATTCTTTATTCTGTGAATAGGCCGCATCGTGCTCTTTACAAGCTTCCAAAATAAAGAAGATTGAAAAAAATTGAAGTCATTCACACGATTTTAAAATCCATAACGATCGATAAAACGTATCACACGAAATCGCGAAATTAACATGAGAAATTTCATTTCGAAAAATGGTTCTAAAAAAATGTCTACTCGATGGATCTTTATGAAAATTTCTTTTTCCCTCCTTTGGCCGTTCTCCCAACAATTTTAAGAAATAAATCGTAAAGATTTCTCGCACAGGATCGCCACAACGATTTGCACATTTTTTGAGTAAAATACTAGAAATGATTGAAAATCGAAGCTTACGAAATAAGGGCTATAAAAAATTTTTTACTCAATAGATCTGTAAAATTTTTATTCCCCTCTTCTAGTTATGCCAAAATAAAAAAGAAGGAAAAAAATTGAATTAATTTATATGGTTTTAACATCTATAACGATAGAAATAATTTATCGCACACAACCGCGAAATTTTCATTGAAATTTCCACGATGAAAAATGTCTCTAAAAACATTTCTACTCGATAGATCTTAATAGAGTTTATTTTCCCCCATACCCAACCCAATAATTTTCAAAAGTTTAGAAAAAAAATCAAGACAATTCCTTGAACAGAATTGCCACAATGACTGACAGACTACTTCCACACACATACACTCACACACATACACACAGACGCACAGACATCACGAAAAAATTTTAGATTTCGATTTCACGTTATATATTGTACAAAGATATGTCAAAAAATCAAGAAGGAACAATTTCATGAAAACAAACCTTCCTCTCCAAGGAAGCAAAAAGTTAGGCGTTGATGAGACTCGATCTCACGACCTATACATCTCAAAGCAGAAACACTACCCCTTTGGCTATCGCATCTACATCACTGTATAAAGCATAGAAGGAGTATTTAAGTTGCTTGCCCCTTAGGGGCTTGTGTTTGAGTTTATGTTATAGTACTTGGGGTTATGTGGGGTTGAGAATTTTCGATAAGTTCAATTGTTAATAATTAACGTAAATTGCATGATAGTTGTAAGTACGGTGTCCCTTTAATATGAAAAGTCAATTGCCTGAGCAAGGAGTAGGTAAAGTCGCTCACTGTACGCTACGGGCGAAGCCCGCTAGAGGGGTCTGACACTAGCTAAAGTTCGGCTACTCCTCCAAGCGGATCCGGCGATTTTGGCCGGCGAAGTCAGCCCAACTTTTATACATGGAGTTGTGTCTCCTATATATATATGCTAGTCAAAAAAAAGCAGTAGCCGCGTTCAATAACTGTCATATTTAGCTCCCTTTTTAAGGAAGAAAAATCGCAAAATCAATACATGCGTGACAAAAAGTATAGTATGCACCATGGGCTACAGAGGGTTTTTGACCTCGGGTGCTTGCAGTACTCGTCATCAGCTCGAAAACCGCTTCACCTCGTGCTAGCTCGCCTCGACTCGTGCTGCAATAAACCCCTCGATCAAAAAAGACCTTTTTTACGCCCTTGGTACATAATGTACTATTACGAATTCCCACTTGCTTTGTTTGTTATCACTTGTAAGATATTTGATTCAAAAGTTTGTGCCCGCACGATTTAATTCTTTTTGTACTTCATATTTATGTACATGCTTATAAACTGCAACACATATTCATTATTCAAACATATTTATAGCTCATCCAGATAATATCTATAGTGGACCTCCACCAAATACCGATGCTCATCGCTCTACTTTTGGATCTCCTGCACATGGTAAATATTCTTTGTTTATTAAAAACTAACAAAGGGTATAGCCGGGTTTCTATGGTGTTTTGGGCCCCTATCTGGTTTGGGAAACTGACTAAGAGATAATGTTTCGTGCCGATGTCAATTTGTTTGCTACCGAAATGATCGGGAAGCAATCAACCAAAGTTTATCGTCGTGTTAAAACACAAGAAAACTCATTCAACCCAAACTCAACGTAAATATGTAATGCAACAAAAATATTTTAATTTAAAAATCTATATTATTTTCAACGTTTTAGTACTGGAAATAACTTTTTTTTGGCGATTGGCTCTAAAAAAAACTTCAGCTCTTGATTTGACAATTTGTATTATCTATAAAAAATTCACCCGCTAAAATGTTACGGAGCATCGTGAAATACGTAACTGAAAATTTATTTTCCTCGCTCTCTGGTGTTTCCTTCTTCATTTGTTACACTCTCTTCTCAGTGCATCCAGCTCTCCATTCCACTAGTAAGTCGGGTTTCCGTGGTATCTCGGCGGGCTGCGTGGCATCGACGCGTCACAAGCATCTATTATGACCTGTATGACGGCCTCTTTTGCTTCTTCCATAGATTGCTGGATGAAACGAATAAGATGAAAAAAATGGCACATCGGGATTTGTGTAAGTAATTCGATAGAATCTACATGGATATATCAGAAAAGAATCTTGACGACACAACTTTGATAGCCTAGCCAACCTTTACTATTTGTTGCACATATCTAGGATGATCGTTTTTATTTTTAGCGTAGTAAAATTATGTAGAAACAACATGATATAGATATTATTTCATAGAGTACTCTAGCAATACAAAATCTGAGGGTCAATAGCTGGTGACATGAAATAGGTACATTTCTGTAGATTTGCTCATGTGCAACATATATTCGTTACTACCGCTGATTTTCGAGCCTCCGGCTGAACGGCATTTGAATATTATTTCTATTTTTACAATTTTTCTTATTATTCTCGCTCCTGACAACTTTCCCTATATATATATATATATATATATATATATTTTTTTTTTTTCAAAACTTTTCCACACCTCAGGAGCTGGCTCGAATGCTTTTTCTGTTTTTTTTTTGTTTGCTTTTTCAACGTTTTTAAGCATGATGCAGCTTCAGCGCCGCTTTGGGGCCTATTTTATTCGATTCCTCGAAAAGAAAAATACAAAAGAATCTTCTTCTAAAAATTGGAAAATTTCGGAGCCACAAGCAGAATAAAACGAGAAAACAGCGTAAAATCATTACCATTGCTCATTTTCTATTCATAGCATTGCCGTATAATGGTTCAACTGCAGATAAAGCACATTCACAAACATGTTTCATTCCATTTCTTATCAATTCGAACTATATGTAACACCCATTTACCAGACCAGCTAGATAATGTTTTACAATAATGTTTCAATATGGCGAGGACATCTATTACACTGTCACTAGGCCCTTTAAGTTCCGATGAGTTAGCGTCAGCGCTTCAAGAGTTCTAATCTGCATTCTCATAACCACAACTCTAATCTGACGTCTGACGCTAATAT
>JAWWMK010024463.1:3610-16303 GCA_035047105.1 Galeopsomyia nigrocyanea
TTGACAATTTTATGAATAAACAATATATTTTTGTAAAGTTCATTAGTCTTTATTGACAATTACGACGCGGAACAAGGAGTTTATTTTCGCGATAACGATCGAAAGGATTATTTTTATCCGGTTATCATCAACAATACACAATTTTAATCTACAAATTCTTTGAGTAGTTCGAATAGTTTTTATTTGATTATTTTCTTTTGTTCAAGGCGCTCGCTTCACGCGCACAGCAGTAAAACGTCGCTGCGTAAATTTCCGTCGAAAGTGCGATAAAAGGCATGGAAGATTTATTAACGATCGCGTCGTCATCGCTGGAAAAGTCGAAAAGTCACATGGGGGTCAGGTGAACAGGGCGTGCAGGTGAGATTGTGCGCAACGCCATTCCTGGCTCTCTCTCTCTCTCTCTCTCTCTCTCTCTCTCTCTCCGGGCGAATATTGACGCGAGTATATATGTACGTGCCCAGCGCGCGCGAGAGTCCGGCGTATATAGTTGATATAAAAGTGACCTCTTGGATTTATACTAACAGACAGCATTGCCACGCGTGCTTGTCATCGCTGCGCCGGCGATTTGTTCGGAAATATTGTCGAAAGTTTTGTAAATATAGTTGTCATTCAAAGCCAGAGAGAGAGAGAGAGAGAGAGAGAGAGAAATTGTAAAAGCCCTCGCTCGTAAATGGAACTTCCAACCCGATTACGTAAGCGCGCTATACGGGTGTATATAAAGGATCACGCGGCGTTCCGTGTTCTCCTATCCAGACCCCCCATCTTTTTTTTTCTCTCTCTCGTTTTTTTTTCGGGGAATTCCCGTGAATAAGGAGGGAACAATGAACGGTCGCTCTTAAGACTTCTATATATATATATGCTTCGTTTCACATTTTTCTCTCTGCCGTTATACTTTAGCCATGTAAAAAGAAAAAAAAAACGCGCTTCTTTTTTTCGCTCGATAGATTAAAAATTTCACTTTCACGAGTTTGTTAATAACACTCGCGGGTAATGAATAATAATAGCTCGTCGCTGTGTCGAGAGCTTGAAGAGCAAGAGCGACTGAGCACGTATATTACAGGAAGGACGAGGCGAGTAAAAGGCACGTTATTGGAAATCGTTAGTGGCTCGATACATTTTTGAGGCAAAAATAATTTATTTAAATTTTCGAGACTCATGTAATGGCTGTTCGATGTTAAAGCTTGTCGCGAAGGTGTTAAAAGCGACGACAACGAGCGTGTTAAAAACAACTCCAAATTTTCAAATTACGGAATTTCGCGTTAGAAAGAGCAAAGCATATTCACTGGTAGTTGAGAGAGGGTCAGCGGTATAAATAAATATATGTATAAGAGCGTTACTAGAACAGAGAGGAAATATAAAGACTCACGTATGAGGGCGAAGAGAGCAAGGCCCGTGACCATAGGTAGCCGCGCCATTGTGTGTGATATAGGCTTGATATAACTATACAGAAGAATAGGTATATAAGATGTATATATATGCGTGTACGTTGCTCCTTTGGTTGCCAAACGATCCGTTTGACTCGGGAGACTGCAAACGACTGAGTTGTCTCTCTGCCGGCCGGCACTGCTCTCGCGCGGCGCGCCTCTCTCTCTCTCTCTCTCACACACACACATACAGACACCCCATTCCCCCACCTCTCCCCACCAGCCTGCCTAGCCTGCTTGAACCGACCCCTCGTGCACAGCCGTGACTCTCTCGCCCAAATCTCGATCTATCTCTATGACGTGTGTGTATGTGTGTGTGTGCTGTTCCGCTTCTACACACCACCTGCATCGATATCAATTTCAACGCATGTACCTTCGTATTTTTCGTTCTTAAAGTTTAACTCGAGAATTTTCTTTTTTAAGCAACACCGAAAATCTCCTGCGAAATCACGAGGCTTTTTGGAGCGGAAAAGTGAGGCGAAATTGTACAAGCAATTAGGCCGTTGTCAAGGAAGTAAAGTCCAACGGACCGGCAAAATCCATCCCTTCCTGAAAATACTTTTTTCTACCTTATCATCCACCCCTCATGAATTTCTCTATTTCCCTTTCTCCAACACCTTCACCACCACTCCCTCTTCAAATTTTTCATATAGTCTTCCAACTTGCCACTTTTTTCCTTTTGGGTCTCTCTTTCTTCTTTTTCTACGTATGTGTGTGTTCTATTCTTGCGACATACAACTATTGTCAGCCTTTCTACAGGACACGATCGACCTGAGGAACACCCTATTATCTCGAAATGTCACTTGGAAACGTACTATATATTTCCTTGTTCTTTTTTTTTTTATTTTCGCACACTAACAAGAAAATGTAAGCTGCGCGTTATGTGTATGGAACGTGGTAAATTTCCAGTCCTTCGTGAAACTCGGCAAGGTCCCTCCTGTCACGCGTGCGAGAAAGAGAGATCGGAACAGACGGTGTTAAAAAAACGGAATATATAGGGTGCGTTTTTGAGATTTATGATTTCACTGAAAACGTGCAAAAGTTTATCTTGAAAAATGTATGTGCGATGCACTGTATTTGGAATTTGCAGGAAGATTGAAAGTGTTATTTTTTTTTACTCGCTGCGTACATGCAACGGTGTACATCCTTGTACTCTTGAGATTATAGGTACCAACATGATGTGCGCCGTTATTGATTTTTTCCTTCATTTATATATGTATACGTACAGAGTCTATATCTACAGGTAAGCTGTGTGCTCTTCAGTTTATGATAAGCCAGCACTCTATTCTGATTTTACGATTATCGCCTTATCAGCATGGGTTTTCGATCTTGTTTATACGGTGGTTTGTTTATTGCCGGAAAATGCCGACCAAAAAACTCATTCTTTACCGACAAGTTTGTTTGACGAAAAGGCTTTTTGATTATTAGTATAGTCAAATATCCGATCAAAATAAAAAAAAAACAGCTTATCTTGACGGGTCAGATGGTTTTTGTCAGAAGCTTCAAATCTGGTAAACTATTATTCGTCTGGAATTAATTAACGCAATGACAGCCGTCACAATTGAACATCAGTATTCAATTATAGGAACATAAATCAGCAGAGGTCGTTCAACAACTCGTTAAATGAGAAAACTTTGTCTGGCATTCGCGTAACATTTTTGTATGCATCAGCGAACCTCCAAGGCAAATCTCGACACTGTATAGCATCGAGCGTGAACTTTGTATTAGCTGTGGGTCGATCGAATTAATAACTTAATCTTAAGCTATATTTTTTCTTCGAGTTGTTCTTCTAAATCAGTTTACTTACTTTGGACTTGCAGTTGCCCAAGTTTACTCACTGAATATTCTTCTTCTTTTTCCTCCCCGCTAATTTCTTCGTTATGAGGATTTTCTTTGCTTACAATTTTGCTACTCGGTCACTGATTTCATCTCTCATTTGCTATTTAAATAAAACGAGCCATTTAACTCATCAAAACAGACGATACAGTTCGTAACAAGTATCCTCTTGAGATCTTTTTTCTTTTCTAAAAACAATTTGGATTTAGTGCCAAGACATGTTCTTATTTAGATACAATCGCTTCGCAACAAGTTTTTGGCATCACCTGTTATATTCTATACATTGAGTTTTCTTCAACAAAACGTTTTTTCATTGCTATAAGATCGCGAGTCAAAAAAAAAAAAAAAAGTCATTTCAATACTCTCTTAGACGTTGCAAAAATCGATACACCGTTTTCCATACGTTATATCCAACAATAAAAAAAAGTTTTCCAGGATCCAGAAAATGTCACAAGTTCTGCAATACGTTTCATCATTCCGAGCGAGCGCTTTTGTTGCAAAATAGTTTTCCAATGATTCCTACGACAATAAAAAAAAAATAAAAAAAAACGTTAAAAAAAAAGAAGTGAGTGACGTGCGAACACATTCGATCATATCGAAAGAATGTATCCTTATTATACTTGCGACAATTTAACAATTCCATCGGCGTAGGATATAAAATGGTTACGAGAATAATCAAGTTTCCAACTGGCGATCGATTGCTTTACGTATACGGTTCGTTAAAACAACGATAAAAAGCAACAATGAAAAAAAAGGAGAAGGTTGTATGCATAAACGTCATGGAGCAAGATAAATCAAAAGGGCAAAAAAAGTTGTATAAGGTAAGAAGCGAGATAGAGCGACGAGGGTTGCAGTTTTCTCTCTCTCTCTCTCTCGCTCCGGGAAATATGGAAATAGGTAAGGAGGGTCTGAGCGCGCGAGATTGCAACGGTCGATGCTGCTGAGGTAGGTGAGAGAGACAGAGAGAGATGCGCGCGGGCGGCGCTGGTTCTACGTCGGTCAGGGTCGGGGCTTCACCCACACTCTTTCGTCACGAGGCATGTATATGCAGGAGATGCACTCAGCTCGGGAGAGGGGACGCTGTGTGCAAGAGAGAGATTTTTCACGAGACAATGGAGCAGCCGCAGTCAGGATATAGGCTTTTGTGCTGCTGCTGCTGCCGATGCTTATATCTGCGCGGCGGCTGCGCATTCGTCGCACACGTGTGTATCCGCTAGCCGCATGAGGCATACCAGCTTTCCTCTCCTGCTGCACGACCTCGCCGGGTATAGGGCTCATCACATGCGCACAGAGACACGAGCTTCACGCGAGAAGTCTCTTACTGCTCCATTCCTCTAGCATGCAACACTTCACTTAATTTCCACGCACTGACCTCAAGTACATACATACTCATACACTTCTTCACGTCTGTTGGATAGACCCACTTGATTCTTTTTATTATACTATAAAATTGTCATCGCGAGCTAATTGATGAGCTTTTCAAATCATCTAGATGGGGTAAAAAGGATTGGCCTATAATTCACGGCTTATCAATCGAACGAGAACTCGAGTTTAGGAAAAAAACAGCGTTTACTACTTTTATAAATTAAAAGCAGCATACAATCAATTTTCATTTGCTCTCATTAAATCAAAGAAAAATTTAGCGAGCTATCGCACACAATATTATTCATTTTAATATAATACACTGTTATCACAATGCTAATACTGAGTTTTACTGCATTGTGTTTATAAAATAAACAGACGCGCTCAAAATGCCTCAGGCAAACTCTCAGTCAGTTTGAAAAGATCGTTATTCTACTACAGTTTTCTTAGATCCTTTTTCATCGAAAATTAAATTAGCAATTCAATGGAATAAAATTAAGCCATGCTTGACATATCTCAATGACAAACTGTGGTTAAAGCATGAAAATTTTTTAAAAACGTACGATTGAAGTGTAAAGCCACGACGTGACTATTGTAAGGTCGAATATTGGTTAACCAAGTACATTCAGCTTAATATGATGTATTTGATGATAATGAAAAACATTACATTGAAAATACATATTTTGAATCTACCTGAGTATACGATAAATATATCTGAATAAAGCGATGAAAATATCGACGTAGAATCTTTTTCATTTGATACCCTCAATAAGGGCTTATTAACCCATTAAGGCCTAGGCAAAAACTGGGTGAGATAGCATAAAACTCACTATGGCAAACGGGGCACAACTGAAAAAAAAAATTACCCGTGTTTTTTCTTTTTGCATTTCGAATTATTTATAAAAAGTTATTTAAAGAAATTGAAAAAAATTTGTTTTCTTTACAAGTTAATTACATTAATCGATTCCATGGAAAAAATCAAGAAGAAAATTTTTATGGCGTTTTTTGCCAGACTTTATTTTGTTAGTATAAAATCATAAACAATTGAAAATTTCAAAAATTTTTAAAAACTAATAAGGCTGATTGATTCTATGAGGAAAATCAAGATGGGAACCTCTTTAGCGTTTTTTTTTTGTTAATCTTCATTTTGTTGGTGTAAAATCGTTATAAACTTTTTCATCCTGGAGTAGTGATTCCTGAGGAGTGATTATTTATAACGATTTTACACCAATGAAATGGAGTTAAGTGAAAAAACGCTAGAAAGGTTTTCGTCTTGGTTTTCTTCATAGAATCGATCAGTCTTATTAGTGTTTTAAAAAACCAAAATTTTTGGAAATTTTCAATTGTTTATAATGATTTTATACCAACAAAATAAAGTCTGACGAAAAAACGCCATAGAGTTTTTCGTCTTGATTTTTTTCCATGGAATCGATTAATGTAATTAACTTGTCAAACAATCAACTGATGAGGTTAGCAAATCCGCTAACGAAACGTCGCTAAACAGAAAAAACCACACGTTTTTTCTTATTTAATAACATCTACCCGAGCCCTCAGCTGATCGTGAATCAAGATATATTTATACCATGGAGGGTGCTATACTTAAAACACTTTTTATAAACAATTCGAAATGCAAAAAGAAAAAATACGGGCTTATGCTATCTCACCCAGTTTTTGCCTGGGCCTTAATGGGTTAACTTAGTAAATTGGTACCCGATACACTTTCAAACTCCACATTGCCTAGTGAATCGTTGATGAAACGACATCAAGCTTAATATATTCGCCAGGCGGGATTCCCGACTAATAAAATCTACTTTCATACATGCCAATTTTTTTTCAATTTTATTGAGAACTTTTTCTTTTTAGTTCGTGTCTATATAAAACAAAGCATTACGTATTTTTAAAATGTGATCGCAGATCAAAGACCGAAGGTAAAAAAAAAATAGTAAATGAATTCATCATTACGTAAAAATAGTATGTTTTTTATTATAAGCAATACAAAATCTGTTAAAAAATACTTTATATAAATTTTTATGGACGATATGATTCTGTTTGATTGAATAATTTGTATAATTACAAAATACACATTCAAGACCATTTATAATAACGAATTACATGCTTTCGGCTGATTCAATAATCTAAGTGAATCGATGATAAACATTCGAAGCACATTCGGTTAAAAAAATAAAAAAATTTTCTCATTATAAAAATTAATATCATCGTTCCAAGTTTTAATTGCAACAAAATGTTGTAAAATATCGAAATATATTGTTAATTTTCTTAACAATTCGCGGGGGAATAATGGTATTTTACAACAACATCAATGTGGCAAAAGCAATAACGTATTATAAATTTGACGTAGTTGGATAGCTGTTTAAATAAAGTAATTACTATAGTTTCCAGTTTTGGCTTTAACACTGTCTTACATGGCATGTCAATAAAACCAATACGCAATGAGAACGTATTGGAGTTTACGCAATATTTAATATTTTATATTCGAATAAAATAAATGATTACATTTTACAAAACTTAAAAATTTGATTAATGTTACAAATGGCATTGTGTGGCACGGCACAATATGTTTTAAAGGATGAACAAGTTACTCATATTGAATTCATACACGAGATTGACCTCGACACTTTATAAAAATTCAAGGCACGATTAACTTCTCGAAAAAGCTGTCACACAGGAAATTGATACATCCTTCAAGATCTTTTAAATGGCATTGCCAAATATTTTATGTAATAAACTTTTTGATTCATACGATAAAAACTGTGCATAAAAACATAAGAATTAACATTAGAAGCAAATTATAATAACTAACTCATAATCCTTCACAGCAAATGTTGTAATATTTACGACAAATTTATACATTATACGAATGTTACCGCTTCCTCACATAGTGTTCTTTATCATTTAATTATTTATAAATTTATCAAGATCTAAAAATTTTATAAAAAATATTTTTATCCATAATAACATTTTTGCCATAGAAATTGAATAAAAATCTGTGCAAAAAAGCATTTTCACAGTATTATAGTGTACTATATGCCGTAAATATTGCAGCATAACTCCTGCGACTCCATACAAGTTTTTAATGTTTAGTGTTTAACGTTTAATGTTTAAAACGTTGGTCCATCAATATTTTAGATTTTCGCAATTCGAATAACAACTTATGAAAATAAAAAGAAAGCTAATCAAACTAAACTTATTTTTACATTAATTCACATATCAGCATTCACATTCTTACATATTTCGTAGTAATTGTAAAAATACAATACTCGAGTAACACTTGGTCCACGGATATTAAAGTTTTCTCACTGAAAAACTATTTTATAGTATCACTTTTCTTATTGATCTTCTGTAAATTAAAAATTAGGATTTTCCTTAACTAGCAAACTATCGTTACATGCTAACTTGGTGTACATAAATTGGTGTACATGAAATGATGGCTCATTCGTAACCTTTATTAGAGTATTTAATTCCCTTGACAACTTAAATATAAAATGTCCGATTAAAATAAGTCAAATTCGTAGATTTCAAACTTGTCATGATTTAAAAATTTATATAGAATTATGTTATAACTTCAGTTTAACTAGTAGAGCATTACAGTATAAAGTAAATTAAATTATCAGTTGACGAAGCTAATTTGGTACTCGTTTCAACTTGAAACTTAAAATAATAAAATAGTGCATCTGTAACAGCAGTATTTGTATGGCTATATTTGAACGCATTAGAATTTTCAGTTCATAGCTCGCGAGCTTAATACGTCGTTTCGATGTAAACACACGTACGTTTGAAACAGGACGCTAATGCCATACGTAAACACTTATTTTGGCTTCATTTACAAATCTATCATAGCATATAAAACGTGTATTAAAAATTATTGTCTTTCCTAAATATTAACAAATCAAGTAAGCTAACACACTAGGAATTCACTAGATTTTTGGATATAACCGACGATCACCTCTGCTTTGGGCATCTTCACTAACTCCTGTTTTATCCATGTATACCATTTCTGTTTTCTTCCCGAGATTATCAGATTTATCAGTTTTAATCTGAAATTTGTATTAAATGTTATATTAATTAATTAGGAATTATCAAATGAATTTTTACACATAAAGAATCAAAATCTGAGTTAAAAGAATATATAAAACAAAAAGCCGGCTACAGTATTTTTATTCAAATAAACTTGCTCAAACTCATTTTCAAGACTATATTATTAATTAAGTATTATAAAGCAAATATTTATTAATTAGCCGTGATATTTGAATTTAAAGATAAGTTAACTGCTTCTAAGATTATTTAATCAGAATTGATAAAAGATAGAGCAATGTTATTGATGAATAAACGTAATTTGTACCTGTAATAGTCGACGTCGATTGTTGATATAGCACATTATTGCAACGCAAAATAGGACGAGAGAACCAACAAACATAAATACTAATCCAATATACATTAAAATATTTGGCAAATTTAAAAGTATTTTGAAACTGCCAACCATATCTTCAGGTATTCCAGCTCTAACATTGAACCAAAACATTGGAAAGTATATGGTAGGAACATCCTTGAATAACCTGAAACCGTAAATATTGTGATTATATCAAAAACTTATGTTTAAAAAATTAAAAAATAAACAAATTACATTCGGCCTTTTAATAGCTTTAGACTAGTTCATTAATATTTTTTGATGATTCTTTATTAATTATATAAATTTGATGTGTTTTTATTTGTAAAGAACATTCTAATAATCAGAAAACTTATAACTGAAATAATTAACAAAAATAAAAAATTTTTATTAAACTCAAATTAAAAATTACAGTTTAATGAAAAAAGACAAATTAACTGAAGTTTTTATGAAATACTTACGCAACAGTTTTTGATGGTTGCATTAGAATATTAATTTGAAGTCTAGCCGCTACGTCTATCGGAATACCAGTTGTCTGCAAAAAAAAAAAATTTAATTGTTAGCCAAAAATATTACATATCAGTGATGTAGGCATCACATCAATCATCAACCAAACTGTGTATAAAAACTTTAAATTTCTTTTCTGTACATTACTTTATAAAAAATACAATATTTTTTATGTTTCTGAATTCAATAATAAATTACATTCAAGTAAAAATTTATAATAAGTAAATTATGATGAAGTTCTTATCCGTATTTGATAAAATGTTACAGCTCCATAAGAAACCAAAAATCAATAATCGTTAAGCTAGTGAAGAATAGACTTCACGTGACTCTTTCACATTATTATTTGAATTAAACATACAATTGAAAATAAAGAAACTTACCGGCTCCAAAGTCAAGTAAAAGCTATGGTTTTCTTCTTTGGGATGTAAGCCAATAAATTGATCTCTTAGTACAGGGTCTCCTTTATGAAAATGAGGCAAACTTATAAAGCCTGGAGCCCCGTAGCGACATGCTGTTATATTGATAACACCTGATGGTGAACATTCCCCATTGCAAAAGCACTGTCCCTCATTCACCACGTCTGGATCTTCATCCTCGTATTCTGGCCTCATAGTTGTTAAGTCGGCAACGAAGAAATCTTCCGTAGTAGTCGTCGGCGTAAAATATTTGGCCTGCTCGTGTGGGTAAGTTCGCTTTGTATTATTGTTAAGAGTTTTCTTGCCCATGGAAAACTTGAAACCTTCTATACCTTTGATATTGACTGTATGTTCATATTCAAAGGTAACTGGCCTGCAAATTAAAGTAATAATATTTTAATCAAATAACATAATTATTTATTTAAACTTTCTCAAGCTGATTATTCAAATAGATTTACTAACATATTTTACTAATTGTTAAGGTAATTATTTAGAAGTATTGTAAGCATGTAAGATTAAAGTCAGATGGTTCTTTTACTTGATTTTAGATTTACTATGTGCCTATAGCTAATCCAACCAATGATATTTATATCATTACTCATTAAATTGATGATCGTTACCTGCAAATATCTGGCGTAAAAAGTCGAATATCGTCTTTATTTCTATATGGCGGCCAAAATTCTCCAGCGCTTCCTTCTATCACATTGCAAGGAGTATTGAAAAATTTCGTTGTATCTTTGTAGTTCCAATTCACTAACTTTCCCAGATTAGAAATATCATCTTCACCAGTAGCAACATTACTATAGCCATCAAAGTCAGTAGACCCATTCCTCTGTAAACAAATAATAGTTTTTGGAATGTTTTTCAACAATACACAATAAATTTACACATCGATACATTTATCAATATCAACATTTTCAATGATTACTAGTTTCTCTTTTCTGTTAAACTCTTTCAAATACGATAATACACGTTGCCCCTTATTGAATATATTTATATTAATAATATCGGTAACCTACATTACAACTGAATCTATTCATCGCCAATTTAAAGCAAGCACTGGCGAGTACCCTTTGAGTAATTCTCGTTTGCTCGTCTGAAGAGTGATCAAAACCATTTAAGAAATTGAATTTCTTTTAGCCTTGTCTCAATTATGATCAAATCTCCTTTTATAATTAAAGCATACTTTCTTCAAGACCGTTGTTTTGCTTGTTATAAAATGATTTTTAAAAAGTTAAAATGCAGAAAAATATCGATGCAAATTATTTGACATTTGCAACAAAAAATATATATTGTTGTAATTTAATGAAGACAAAGTACAGGCACTATAGACTAGCATCAACTGAAATAAATACAGTACTACGTGAATAAATTTGTCAACGAACCATATAAAACCATCCAAATTTATCAAATGGCGGGGCATCTTCATCCAATCCAGACATCTGTCCCATGGTAATAATCTTATCTTCGAAGCCAGTAAAAAGAAGTTTATCGACTGTTTTTACAACGTAAATTTTGTTTGAGAATTGATTAAGTAAATACGACAAGCTCTGTTGTATCACAGTTGGCCAGTATCGAATTTTGTGAGCCGCTGACTAAAAACAAATAAATAAAAAAAATAACATATAACCATAAAAATTTCAGTTTTACATTTTTAACTTACCACCGCTACAACGTTCAGTTGTAAAATTTTGTCTTCTAACGAGCCATTACTTCTGGAACTATCGAAAAACCATGTCCGTTTCTGTAAATAGCTGACCGTACCGTTTTCTGGGTGGAATGTGACGTTAACTTTCTGCCTTCTTTCCCTGTAAAAGTATATATGTTTATTAAACAGGTATTGTACGTAACTGTAATACTGTTTATATTACTGTTTTTCATTATTCATTCGCCACTGTTATTTCTATATAACAACTCGCACAATTCATTCTAAAATAATAAAAAGGAGCAAAAGTAGTAAGCGACAATTGAAACAACTTATATGTGCAATGTATTATACCTTTGTACATGAAAAAATGACCAAATATGCTATTGTTGATATTGAAAAACAATTTTCTAGTCGTATTGTTATCTCCAATACAGTTCGCGATTGATAATAATAATAGTCCGACCTACATTTTAGAATTGAGATTGACGTGACAATTACGAATCAAACGTTCGTAGTGTCGAGATACACCTTAGATTACAATTATGATTTTATTTTCACATTTGAAATACATAATTCAACATTGAGAATCATTAGGATCGTCATTATTGAATATATTTAAAGTATTGATTCTACAGTTCATTGTTATTTATCACAATTCATATCACAAGCTTTATTAAACAAATAATCAATTTCTTTTCATTTGCCTCTTTCACATTATAATCCTTCTATTACTTCAGTTTTTGATCCCTGAATAAACTTGTTGGATTTTATCTCTGATGCACTTTGCAAATTTAGGCAAGCCCTTATCTACGGATGTAAATACTGATAAAATAAATAAATATTGATATTGATCTTGCCGACGCTCTTATAATTATATTTTTCTCATTCATCATTGTTAAATTTAGAACAATATGAGTCAGTACATTAGTACTTAAATATTTTATTGTTACCAGAAACAACTTAAAGTGAACTCAATAAAAGGTTTTTAAAATGTAGTTGAAATGAGTTGAAGTGTACAAATAGGGGAGGGTGGGGCAAAATGGCCCCCTTAACTTTAAACGTAACTGGAGTCGTTCTAAGAGAGATAATCGACTT
>JAWWMK010024484.1:0-16280 GCA_035047105.1 Galeopsomyia nigrocyanea
AGAGAGAGAGAGAGAGAGAGAGAGAGAGAGAGAGAGAGAGAGAGAGAGAGAGAGAGAGAGAGAGAGAGAGATGACAAAGAAGCTCGCGGCAGCTGTGAAAGTAAGTACCAAGCCGGACTACGACTACGACGACGGCGTCGACGACGACGACGATAACAAAGGCCAATTGAATGGACGCGCTAGAGCTGTGTCGTAAATACCCATTGGCAGCGTCAAAAGCACACTATGCCGCCGCCGCCGCCTCGCGCGTCAAACGCGTTCTCTCATCCCTTTGTGTCTCCCTCGACTACAGCCGCTCCGAGCTATACTCCAAACAGCAGTCAAGCTCCTCGTGCACGCGCGTGTGTATGAGTGTGTAGTGTGCATGTCTTTATCCGAATGATGCCCTGGGATCATTGTACCGTACGTTGCACGTGTATACGTGTGGCGTCTGTGTGTTGCTAGCTGAATTTTCGCGTTTCGATGGACACATCGGGGTGTTCTAATTTTCAACGATCGAACTGTTGGCTGCGAGTAATGCTGCGAGTTCGAAACAAATTTAGTTAATTTCGAAAATAAATGTTCCTCGATTTTTCATTCATTATAATTATTTTCTTTTATTATACTTATTAATAAATGTATTAATATTTAAATTTTAATCGTCACATCAATAAACACACCCTAAATTGCTTCGAGCATTGCTTCTATCTATCCGAGAGAATCATCAATCTCGCGATTGTGAAACTGATAGGAGGCAACGAAATAAAAAAAAAATGGGCTGGTATTTATTTACCGCATAGCTACGCACACGAGCAAACAACAAATCTGGCAATTCGCAAACAAGAAAAACGCGAGGTCGTTCGAATAACGAGCCAAACAAATCCCGAGGAAACGACCTCGATTTTTTTTTTCTCTTTTTCACGTGTGATGTCCCATGTAGCCAAAAATGCGTGCACGTCGTCGTCGTCGGCGGAGTGTAGCTATGTGCCTCTGAGTTATCGTCGAGTCGAGAACGGCACGCGAGCTCGTGTGTGGTGTCTGTCGTCGGGGGTTTTGTGTCACGCGATGTATATATATACATTTCACTCTGCTCCGTGCCACAAAATTGACTGAGTGCGAGAAATTTATCGTTGCCGTCTGTAATCGACGTACGGCTATTCATTCAACGGCAACGGCTTGATCTCCATGCGACGCGGTCGTCGAGAAGAGAAAGGAACAAAAAATATGCCGCCTCCTGATCGATTCACGTTTGTCTCTGCGAGGCGGCTCGAAAGAAAAAACAAAGTTTCGCACGCCGAGATTTATGGGTGACCTAGTATAATGGCCATTATCGATCGTTCACTAAGTGAACGACGTTTTTCTTCCTCTTTTTTTTTTAATATTCAGTGAAGAATGACGTTTTTTTTTCATGGATTAAATGTAAAATTAAAAAAAGGAAAAATTGCTTGATAGTGAAATCTATTTTCCGAATAACGGAACGATATTGATGGTCATCCCCAGTTAATGAAAATGCAATTGATATAATAGGGGATGGCATACAAGTTGAGCGGATCGCGCTGTACATATTTGAAGCTCCATTATCATTTCACGTATACGCAATATTCGATATCCATCTCGACAATCGTATATACCAGTCGAAAGCCGCCTAACCAAATGGAATCATTTAATAATGCAAAGCGCGCGCCGACACGAGACAAAGATCAAATGAAATCGGGCAACTTTGCTCGTGAATAATTTGGGCTTGCTGCATCGAAGTCATTGATCGACATGGATTTCTCTCGCTCAGCGCCGCGTAGAGAACTTCATTACTTATGCAGACGTGTTTTCCACAAGACTGAACATGACGATTGACACGCTTTAATTAGTTCGACGCGGTAAGAAGATGAAGAAGTGGAAAAAAAAGTTTTCCTGAGTGGGAATTGCAAGCTTATATTTCCGCGACGTGACGTCCAGACAAATGAAACGGTAAATCATCGAAGCGGGGAAAGCTCATTTCTGCTCACTTTCTCGGCCAAGATATATGTGACTTTTTTTTTCCTGTCTCTCTCTCTTGCTCAAACAATTTTTTAATATATCCCAGGCCGAGACTTTATCGAATGAAATAAATGTGATATATATCCGGCTGAATTTCCTTACTTCGAGTGGCGCTTGTATACCCCGCGCGGGCTTTCAATTAGTATATTATTGAGTATTATTTTGAAATTCATCTGGGTAATCGGTGATCAGTCGAGAACGTTAATATTTTATAATATTATATCTCGCGTATCGGATTTCGCATTTGTATAAACCGACTTATTCGCCGGGGAATTCGAGTACGAAGCAAATAAACCGTGTAAATTTATATTTCCGCGCGAATTTATAAATGAGAGCAAGTTGAATTAAAAATGAGCAATATCCGATTGGCGCAGCCATAGACTTCCGCTCGAATGTCCTCGAGGCCAATTTTCTACATTAACGACGAAGACAATTAAAAGCGCGAATGTAAAATTCAATATCGCAAGATATAACTTTATATAAACTTCATCGAAAGTTTACTCATCCACGCGGGCTGCTGCTGCTGGCTGCTGCAAAGTTATGTTAACAAATGGATTTGCTTTGGAGATAGCCAATATCTTTATCGATCGTCTTCATCCTTTGAGTTGGATAACGCAGTCATTAAAATTCATTATACATACGCCAACTCAACTCTCGCCGATTATGGACTTCGATTAAGTCGCATGGAAAAGAAACATCGAAAATTTGAATTTTATTACACGCAGACATTCGAATAACGATGTTCTATTTTCGCAGGCAATAAAAGTGCAGATATCCGGTCAATCAAATTCTCGGGTCCCCTTGGCAAACGACGTAAGACGTTCGAAGGGCGGCACGTCAAATCGACACACACACCCACGAGTTTGATGGGCAAACGTGCAATCACCTTAATTACCATTTGGCATGTGCGCGCGTACGACACGACATGGTCATTCGAGTGGTTAGCCTCGCGCTCTCGCGCCCTGCCAATCAGTGGCCGATCATTTACCCGAGGATATGCAAATTCTCTCTTTGGATGGATCTATAGATGCCGACACTTATCTATATATCCGAACGGTTACATGATCCTCTAGCGGCCAATCCAATTAAGCTCTCGCACTCCAAGATCTTGTGTATCGATAAACTACCCAACTGCTGACGTTATATTGACGTGGCGACATCGAACTAGTTGTAAAAGGATTTTTAAACGCATGCTAATTGCCAAAGTGATGGATATTTGGGGGTCGATTTCATCGACTTCAGCGATATAATGGAAGCACGGGAATTTGAATTTAACCGAGAAGAAGATTTTTTCGATGCAATATGTAAATATGGGCGAATAAACTTCTCGAACTATCTCTGCACTGTAGTGTAAGCGAGATTTATTCAAGAGGGTATCAATTTTTCGAGAAGGAAAATATTTACATATACCGAAGAATTTTGTATCTTTTGGAATTTTTCCGTCAAAATGTTTTTTTTTTTTTAAAAAGAAAGTTTTTGATGAAGTTCATATATTACAATCATACTGAAATTGTAGTTGTATCGATTGGATTATTGTCTCAATCACTGTGGTTATCATATATATTCGAATTGCAGCTCAAGGTAGTAACGGAATTTGACAATAGGTATAATCTTCAATAATAGTTCCGATAATTTATTAAATGAATCGAAACCGTATTGGCTTTCCTATAGCTGTTCCATATCTTGTTAGAATTCAATATAATAACTTCCTTCGACGGATAAGTTTACATTTTTACGAACAGTCAATAATTATAAGACTTCTTTTTATTCGAGTCACGAGTTTCCAACAAGTTTCCAAGAATTCACTTCGCGAAACTCTCTTTTTTTTATTCAAACAACCAGAAACCCGGACAGGAAAAAAAAGCCAACCGCGTACAATTAGGGATTCAGAAAAAAAAAACTTAGAATTCATCTACATCGCTTCAGATGTTAATATCCAGAACTCCAAGATACTGCAACGCGCCGAAGAAAGAACAATTTCCAAAGTTTGAAAAAAAAAGAATCATTTGCTATCCGAGTTTACAGCCGACCAACGTGAATTTCTGAACAAGCCAAGTAATAATTGCAGGGTGAGCCGAAGAAAAGCGAATAAAAATTCAAAACTTGCGAGCATTCGTAGAACGTGGGTAAAGTTCGTTCGTTCGAAGGACGAGCGTTTGAGCTTGCGGCGGAGTCAAAAGTTTGTCTGTCCCGTGAACAATCGCCGCAGGGATATCTCGGCCGTTGCCGCCACCGTCGTCGTCGTCGCGATAAGAAATTCAAATTTTCCAAAGACTCATTTGCATTCTTATATGCAGGGTTAATGCGCCTATATATCCCCGTAAACTTTCGATACGATTTACGATGCTAAATTCTAAAAATGTACGTATATACATACTGTTCGATGTATCCTTGGCGAGGTTTCTCGACATTGAATAATATTAACGCAACAAGCAGACAGACACGCTTGTTTGTCGATAATTGTATTTTCGCCTTTCGCTAATATTTCGCGCTTACGTCACAGATGCGCCGTTGGCGTGTCTGGCTGTCTATGAAGCATACACAAACACACGCATCTATTCAAAATTCGTGTTAGCGCATTTGTGCCATTCAATTGCCATTTCACGCTAATCACTTGCACTTGTATTTAGCGGCAATACGCGCGCGAGATACCTCGATTACCGCAAGCCTATGTCAGTTTTCTCTCGAGCGCGTTGCAGTGTAGAGAAACACGTCCGTGAGTTCAAGTGTCGAGTGTTACGTTTTTTTTATACTTGGCAGGAGGAAAAAATAAACAATTTTATATGATTATTGGCAATTCGACTTGATGAGAAGTCAGTTTACATCCGTGCGATTACGCTTTTACTTGGGTAAGTTTTCATCCTCTCTTTTTTTATTACCTCTGGGAGTTTTTCCTCGATCAGAAAACGTCACTTACAATCAGTCATGGCTCCGATGTTGCAAGAGAGATCCGTGGGGAAAGAATCGCTCCCCTCACTCGTTCGTTCCATAGCTATTTTATGCTCGAGCATTGAAAGAAGCGAAGAAAAAAAAAGAAAGAAGGAGGGAAACGCGGCAGTGAAGTGAAATGAAACAGTGTTCTTTATGATTCTGCATATATATATATATATCTTTAGATCACCGACGTACTCGAGATGATTAGAATTTTTTTTTAGGTCATTAAAAACAAAATATGAGTGCAACGTTATCTAAAAATATTTTCAACTACGTGATTTCGACAGACCAAATTTCGGATTCAATGTAATCTCATAGTTTTCGGTCCATAAATCTCGATCGTAATTGTAGATAAATCGGCTATCAGATATAATGCAAAGTGTACGCTGCGAATAACATCATGGCTATACTGTTATCCTACGGATTACCAAGTACAATGGATAATGTGCAATTCCAAGCGCATAATTCATCAATTTATTGTTCAATATACATAGTATAATACCACTGAAACTCGAAAATTATTATACAATTCGATCGCACAATCCTATTGTGCTAAATTAGATTAGTCTCTCAAACGAAAAAAAAAAAGAAGAAGAAGAAGTAGATCAGAAGATCATGCAAAGCTACAGCAGCCAGCGAAATGTTGTTTTATGCAGGCAGTCGTAAACGTGCCTCGCTCTTCGATAATCGTTAACCCAAATTGGCTCTAAATTTATTGGACTCTTTTTTTTTACTGCGGCTGTCTACCTAAGCGTGCTTATTTAACGAGAAGCCGTAAAAATTGACTAACTTTGTTTTATATTGCGTCATCTTTTTTTTTCTCTCTCGTGCGCGCTGAGTATATATTTGAAATCTTGATACAGTGTGCATCCGCGCTGAAGCAATGTCGCTTTAATGAGTGGCTCATTCGAGCTTTCTCGTATACCTTGAAAAGCTTTTCAGTTAGCTCGGCTAACTTGCTCAGTATTATCTTTCGGTGCGAAATTCATATTCGGCCATGGACGCTCGCGTGAATTACTTGAGTAAACACAGAAACGAGGTATCGTTAGAAGCTGTTTAGTATAATTTAATGATACGTTAAGATAATAGCGAAAAACAAACTTATGACTGCAACGACTACGAAATAATTTAGCACCTTACGTATATTTCATCTTTAAGGAGTCTTCTTCGCCTATCCATTCAATTTCTCCTCGTAAACTCTTCACATTTTTCTTACACAAAAAAAAATTATAATAATCGACTTACCAATAATCGTAGTGAGAATAAGGAAGCTGAGAGCGATGGCGATGACGATGGTGATGATAAGCTCATAATCTTCACGGGATAGCACGCCGAGCTCGAGCTGTTCGTCGGGCCAGTAGCTGGCATTCAAACTGGCATTCAGAGCTGCTGAGTCGTTCCACCATGACTCCGATAAACTCGTGTTGCTCAGTAATGCCTCGGTGCCGCCGCCGCGGCTTGGCGCCGTTGTCCATGCCCACCACAACTTCTCGACGCCCATCGCGCACTGTTGGCATTTATTGACCAATGAAGTGTAAATTAATTCATGGTAAATGAAATTTAACGTTTTCGTTTTCTCGTACGGCAACGCGAATTTGCATCACGAGTGCACGTACGTACAGCGAAATCAAAATTACGAGCGAGTTTCTAATTCGTGAATTCAATTTGGAATTAGGAAACCGGACAGTATAGTGTGTGGCGAAACCACTGGTATATATCTACCTGCGCTACTCGAAGCTATAGCAGTCCTTTGCTTACTTATAATGAATGGAAGCAACAACTATTCACTGCAAACTAAAGAGAAGGATAGAGGTTGAGGTGAGGGAAGGGGAGGAAGGTGGCACTCTGATTACTCGCAATTATTTCATTTGTGTAAGGTAGAGCAGCTCCGCGAGGACAATGGGGCGAAGCGAACTTGCCAAAGGACTATAGTCGCACGCGCGCAGTACTAACTTGCTTAATTTAATCAAGAGAACTGCCGCTGTCGCTGTTGTTTCTTCGCCGGAAATTTTCTCATTCTCCACTCTGTTGCACCGAGCGCCCTAAACTTTCATCTTATCTCAATTAAACGCATCGTTGATTGACAATACTACGTATACTATACACAATGATTTTTTTTATTTACTTGTTTACGCGATAAAGAGTGAATCTATAAGACAACAAACTTGAAAGGAAAGCAATATTTCGCGGGATATATAATTGAAAGTGTAATACAATATTCTATTTACGCCGATAATAGGATTAAAAAATAACAGGCCGGCGGACGCGCATCTCGTTAAAAGCGGCTTATAGGGTGCAGCTTCGATTTCGCCGAGATTTACACGAAAATATTTGCATCGTTGAACAATGGTGCTTTCGGTAACAAAAGAATTTACTCGCGGAAAAAGTATTATACCTCAGTTAATCCGGGACGTGCTCCATTGATGAGTTCACTGGCGAATCATGCCGTTGATGGTGTATCGTGCGATGAGATTCTCCGGACATCTGAAACAGACGGAAGAAATATTGCGTTAAATGTTAACGAGGAGAATTTTCTTCTTTTTTTTTGTGCGTTTGAAACTTTAGTTGCGACGTGTATCGATTGAAGATTATCTACTGCGTGTAAAAAAATGGTTTGCTGTGCAAGAGGTGAAATTGAAAGAGGGGGAGATTTATCTTTTATCCTAGCTTTTGTGATACCTTTGAGGATTTCCCGTTATGGGAGGGTAAGTATTTTATGCGTATTTTAGATGAAAAAGTTAAATGCGAGTTCCGATATTTTTTTCAGAATTCGAATTAACTTTTTTTTTGTGAATTATTTCCATGCACTTTATTTTTCTGCGTGGAAAAATTAAATTTCGCGTTGGTGAAATTTATGGTAAAAGCTTCTCTGACGAAAATTCGGTTCGTGTAACTTCGAGTAATTGAAATGAGTGTTACGAAATTGAATTTCAAGTCTAAATGACATTATTGAGCTTGTTATAACGTTATTCGTCTGAATGCAATTACGTACACCCCCTTTGTGGTCTTTTTTCGATTTCTCTCGAATTCAAAGTGAAATTCCAATTCTCAAAGCTTTAATTTTGAATTTTCAAAATTTTATGAATGTGCTAAGTTTTGATCCGTTAAAAGTTATATACTCGCACTCCGAGTAAATTATCAAACTTTCGCATAGAGTATAAAGTTCTCCACCAAAAATAGTACCACAATAGAATTCGAAATAGTCGCATTGAGTCGTCACACAGTCAATAGGCATAGTTTGGTATGGTTATACATACAAGTATGCAAAGTTTACTTTGTGGTCGGACATCCACAGGTGTTGGTCTTACGGAAGGACATCCATGGAATGTCGAGAGTCCTGAGAATCCTTAACACAGAAGAGAAGCTGCGGTAAACAGACTTACACGCGCGCGTGGCTATACCCTGAATGGATATAGAAATCCCGAGGTGCACGACAATTTACTCGTTGCATAGTATCGAGTTGGAACGCTCTTTGACTAATTGCAATCACGAGGATAAAAAAAACACAAATTCAAGGAGCCAAAGCGGATTCGACTTTATTAAATTTCGAAATTAATCTTCCATCGATAAAGGTTGCAGCGAAACCCAACTCAAACTATATTGTTGGCTAGGTAAGAAAGCAAATTTGCAGGCTTGCACGACAAAGGGAAAACCCTCAAGGCAGAATCATTCATTCTGTTCTCGGCAGTTTTTTTTTCCAATCTCGCTCTATGTGAAAAATGTGTTCACTCGCTTCTATCAGAGAGAAAGCGAACTTTCTCCCTGTCTCTCTGATTAAAAATTTTTTTCCCGGGGAATTGAAATAATTCGAGCGATCGGTCGAGCGGAAAAATCGTGCGGCTCGTACTATATACTGCGATGTTTGCTCCGTCCTGTAAGAATATACTTTTCGCCAACGTAAGCGGATCAGGTAAAATGAGTTTTTCACGCGCGCTCGCCGCACCTAAATGGAAAAATATTCGAACCAGAGCTTATATACCAGATTTTTTTTGTCATTTCGTATCGTAATGAAAGTGTAATTAAATGAACTTTTATCTTCGCTGCTGCTCAGAGGGCAAAAAAAAAATCCGATATATGAAGATTATTCTTCTTCAATTAAACCGAACGAATTATGTATCTTCGACCTAAAATACACGTACATTCACCGAAAGTTTATTAATTAAGCAGCGCCTGCAGCAGCAGCAGCAACAGCAGGTACGCCAGTAGATATTTTGGTGTTCCATTAGCATGTGCAGGGAGTCAATAATTGGAGTTTGCTTCTCTGGAGGAAATAGGCAGCGACGATTTTGCCCAGCGCATGCATATGGATGCGCCTGCACACACACACACACACACACACACACACACACACACACACATACACACTGCTAGCACTCGGTTCGCATTAAGATAATCTAGATAATAAGCGAACGCTATGTACCCACGCTAACGTACTGACCGACGACAAAGCCACGTGTACACTTTAGGCTATGCTTCAACGCGAAATACAGCGAGCGAGAGAGAGAGAGAGAGAGAGAGAGAGAGAGAGAGAGAGAGAGAGAGAGAGAGAGAGAGAGAGAGAGAGATCGGTTTATTTGATTTATCGAGGCCAAGGACTAAACCGACATGTGCGACTACATGTGGATTAATTGTACTTGAAGGGCCCATTGTACCTATCTCACGGATGATAATGCATTATTGTTTTGGTTAATATTGCTTGATATGCGTGTACTGACGGTTTGCGCGGAATGTTGGTCGGATGAATTCTGCCGATTAAACTACATTCAGCGGGTTTACATTCGATTGATGAATATCGATCGTTCGAAGTTTCAATGTCAATTGAAAAGGAGTTCTTTTTTTTTCGGAATTAAAATGGAAATGAACGCAGAGCGAAAAGCAAATCGAGCGAGGTTTTAAGAGACTTAGAAAAGCCGTTTATCGGTATAGCTGCTGTAGCTGGCAGCCTCATCCTATTATCTCGCAGCCCGCAAAACTTCATGAGCTACCTGTTCTCAACTACAAACTCACTTGCGTGTTTCTAACTACATAAAGACGTCGCGAATGAATTACCAACGCACCGCGCTGTAAAATAATCGCCAACTCTGTCTCTCTCTCTCTCTCTCTCTCTCTCTCTCTCTCTCTCTCTCTCTCTTTGGTATAGGAAACGCGCGAAAGCGAATGATTAATTAATTTCCCAAACACGTACTTACCCTAATAATCCATTATTGGGATAGTACGGACGACCGTTTGAAAGCTTCTTGTGTAATCTAATGAGCAAACTCGCCAGGACTGATCGCGCGCGTCTCGTGGCGTTGAGGTTTGACGGATATTACATATATATAATATGTACTTCCGATAAAGTTCGGAGGAGGCATCGATTATTCTGACGTGTTGGCGCGACGCCGCGTTGCTGGCAACGGGTGACGAGCCTCATTGAATTCGAACGCTCTTATACTTTCGGCCCAACTTTCACCCGCTGCTGCTGATGCTCCCGATATTTTTAGACCAAGTTTTATTACACTCGACAGTCGCTATTGTTCCTCAAATGGACGTCGATTTTAATTTTTCAAGCCGAGATGACTTTTCTTTTAATGGGAAAAATGGAATGGTTTCGAACTTATGTATGTATATTTATTTATTTGTTAATTTGAAGGGGCGATTTAAAATTCTTAAGCGAGTTTGATGGAATTTAATTAGAGGCTAATTATTTGGACTTTAGTCGCGTGGTAGTTACACACATTTGTGCATGTGTTGCCAAGGTCTCATTAAGCCAAACAATACTGAACAACTGTTGCTCTCGAATTCGAGATTATTGTCTCGGAATTTAGATGCACACGGCTTCTGACACATACGCGTGGCAAGTTTGTAACTGTAATATGCGAGTAGAGAGAGAGAGAGAGAGAGAGAGAGAGAGAGAGAGAGAGAGAGAGAGAGAGAGAGACCACTAAATTCGCGACTGTGTATACGCAGCGAAGCTAAACTACTTTTGGGAAGTTAACAAAACGAATTAACCGTGATACTTTTTTGTTTTGATGGATGCTAATTGTACTGGAGTACTATCGTAATTGGATTTCAGCTTGACATTACTAAATTCAGTGGTCATTGATTTCATTAAAATTACAATTTTTTTTCAACTCAACCGATTTTCTAATTTTCTGAAATATATGAAAATTATTATACAAAATTCAATTTCTTATTTGTGATTACATAATAGAGCAGAAAAAAAATCAATGAATTCCGATCAGATCATCTTCATTGAGATCAACTAATCGTCGAGGTGGCTAAGCAGTAGTAGAGATCTCGAGATGGTGAAACGCGACAGGTGGAAGTCAGGTAGGGAGTTCGTGTCAGCGAGGAATGATTGAAAAGATAGTGCTCGGGCAATTCCAATGGAGAGAAAGGTTTACGCTACCGGAGCTTTTTGGTCGAGAGAGTATTCAAGTCAGGCGAGTGAACGTATTAGTCGGTGGTGCACGTGACCGGGTTCGCAAAATCAAGTAACACACACACATACACACGTGGAGCTTCACGCGCCGTTGCACTTTCTCGAGAGCTTTTCCACTTTCTTAATGGCCGGCTTGGGGATATATCTTTCAAGATTCCAAGGCGCCGAGAGCGAATTTCAATATCCACTGCTCTCTCAGGATGAATTTTTTCTACGATCCAGTTTTTTTAAACATCTTTATATTATGTTCTTCGTTGGTTAAACATAAAATTCCAGGTGATAACTTTGATTTCACACTTCATTCTACTGAATGCCAGTCTAGTTTTACAACTTTGACATTAAAACGATCCACTTCAAGCCGAATGAATTATCTAAGTATATCCCACTTAAATTTCATTCCCATCACAATATTCGTCGGCTATAACACTCGAGAACGTTGTAATTTTAAGCTTCGCGAAAATATAGCGGCACGCGCGCACACGAGCCGAAAATTTAACGAGCAATTTTCGCTCAACATAAACTTAAACATAATACCCCGAAACGTTAAACCATCCGAAAGTCAAGTCGTAATATTTTCCTGGTTAACTCGGTTCGTATAGGCTTCACACACGCGTACAATGCGTATAATAAAGCCTTGCTCTTTTACACACGCCTTCGCATATACGTGCGTAACAGGGGAGTGGCTTGTTATAATTCACTTGACCTCTTTCAAGCGGCGCTATCGGCCCAAATGACCGTGAAGAGCTTTCTCGCGCCGCGTGAAAATTCAAGAGACCCGCGCGCGCGCATTTCCCTTTTAGTAGCCTTGTTTGTTACCCTCGGAATTCCCGGGTTAAAAAAGAAAAAAAAAGAAGATGAGAAAGAAGAATTCGCGAAGCTTGAAAATTGAATCGCGTATATAGGCATGGCTTCACCGCGTTTATATATTTTTTTTATACTCGGCGTTATAAAAAAAAAGAAGCACTATTTTTACGCGCGCGCAAGAGAGAAATGTCCACCAAATTGCATTTCAGCTATGCGCGCGCGCGCGTGAAGAATGCGGACACATGCGCGCGTGGGGAAGGAAAAAACAAAAAATAAAACTTCGCACGCGCGCATCTCATATCTGCGCGTGCTTAAATGAATATTCCTGTGTTTCATTGCCGGGGTTTTCTATAAAACAGCGGCGGGAGAGAGAGAAATGAAATTGAAAAAGCGAGAAGTGCCTTTTCTGAGCGGGATGCAGGTATACATTGAAGATATTATCGTGCTTTCCGGTGAGATAGTGTTCTTACGGCATCGTATATCAGTGAAGTCAAGAAGAGAGAGAGAGAGAGAGAGAGAGAGAGAGTCGACGACCGGAAACGATGCTTTCATCTCGTATCATATCTCTTTACGTGACGGAAATATTGGTTGGAAATGGAAGCGCGCGAGAGAGAGAGAGAGAGAGAGAGAGAGAGTATGCATCTCTTTCCTTTTCTCCGAGAACGAGTGCACTCTTAAGAGAATTGTGTCTCTCGTGGAATCCTTTGTTGAATTGCAAGTTTATGTATCGGGAAAATACGACGAGCGAGCACTTTGTTATTTCCATCGTGCTTGCGGAATTCCATATTTTCGCAGTTAATTCCATCCGACTGTTATTGTTTCGATATCAATGTCGAGCTGCATGAACTATACTAACTCCGAGCTTTTTTCAATTAAACCTTTGTGCGACACACACACAACGATCGAACGAACTTTCGAGTATTGAAAATTAATAAGCTCCGCGGCCAACCGAGAATTACCCCACGTACTTCGGGCATCGTAAAGTATCAAGTTTTACGCGTTGAAAGTCCAACCTATAGCCAAGAGCCCGGAAAACAAAAGGGAGAGCGCGACCTCAAGTAGAAGGAAGGGGGGACCCGAGTTACGAGTTACGCCGGATGATTATTCAGCCGGGATTAGCCTGGTTACATACTATCGAATGCTCCAAGTTTTCGACGCGAGAGGCATGTTTACACGACGATGAAATTGCACGATGAATTTGGCTGTAAAACGAGACAGTCGTGCTTCGGTAATAAGAGCGTAATTGAATTTTTTTTCCCTTCGTTCGCGATTGAAAATGTTTGAAAGCATATGCGTATCGAAGGGAAAATATGCTTCGGGGCTTTCGAATTAAAATGCGAAATTGAAAGTATCGGTTATCGATGGATGTTTGCGACAAAAATATATATATTTGCGCTCTTTGAGGTTTCATTTTAATTATCTATGTGCGACGATTGAATTTTTTTTTATCTCACCGGGAAACTCTAGATTTATTCCGATTCGTGCTGCGTGGAAAATATTGAAAATTCAATATAAATATTGTGTTTTTCTACGACGAATGAATTCTATTCCGTGGTTTGTCTGCGAGTAAATTGAAAATAGACATATGTGAATAATTCAAAATTCCGAGTAGTGTATGCATATGTATGAAGTTACATATAACTCACTCGCGGACTGTAAACGGTAAGCTCGAGCTATTGCGCGTCGCATATCAGCCAAGAAATCTCGTACTAAGCAAACATTCTTCGCGGGTATATATAGTCGAGACAGCTTACAACCCCCGCCGACAAACACACACACACGCACTCGATCCTTAGTGAAATAAAAGAAGGTGCTATACATCAAACTTATTCACGCGCGCGATCGTGAAAGATATCGCATGTCATCCATCTAATTTCCCCATTCATCGTCGTCTCACTGGTGCGTGGCATACATACGCGACATAATAAGAAAAAAAAAAAAAAAAAATATATACCCCGAAGGCATGCGGCCACTTGACTTGCCGATTGTTCGGCCATCAAGTATAAGGAGCAAAAAAAAAAGAAGAAGAAGAAGAAAAGAAGAATAAAAGTTTGTTCGAGGTTCGAATCTGTCGTCGTTAAGATAGCACACACGCGCTTAGCGTTGGCGGTGCGGTGGTGGTGGTAGCCAAGGGGTTTTTCGAATCACACCGGCGAAGAATTCCAATAAAGCCAAACTAACGTATATACGCGCGAATATCGGAAAGCGTATATAGCGGGGCGTGAGAAATATGAGACACCAGAGACAAACTTCCTATACATATATATACCGAAAGTCGAAAAGAGAAGATGTCGAAGATACACTTGGGAATGGCTGTTGTCTGAAACAATAGCGCGAGTTCGTTCTCTGTCTCTCTCTCTCTCTCTCTCTCTCTCTCTCTCTCTCTCTCTTCGAACGTTATTTCAAGTGGAAGTATACGTCGACGTTATTTTATCGTTTAACGCAAACGCGCTCTATCTCGCTGGTTTTTATTTTAATTGAAAATCTCTCTCGAGCGAGAGATATTGCTTTTTGAAAGGCGCTTGTAAAATTGCATTCGCTCATCGTGGTAAGCAGCCCAAGTTAGCCTTGCAAACACAGAACGATGACGGCCGAGGGACGACGATAAATAACACAGCGAGTGAACTTTGCAGATTCTCCAAGTTGTACTCTCTCTCTCAGTGCACTGGCAAACACTATTAATAACTGTCCACATAAACTTGGTCTTCGTCGTCGTCGTAGTGAGTGAGTGAGTGAGAGAGGCGAGGTAAACATGCGCCGAAATAACGTGTACTTAAGCTCGAAGGTAGAGAAGCATAGTGACATTATTTTTTTTTGTGCCCATCGAGAAAGCGCAATAATAAAGGCTTTCAGGCCGCCGCAACCGGTAAAATTTAGGTCGAGCGAGAATTATCGATAAACTGCGCCCTCGACGACACGGCGACGACGACGACGATGGGAATTTCAGCAACGTCTTTAATATTTTGTACGTTACGGCAACTTTGCTTCTTTCTCTTCTATCGCCTTTTTTTTTGGTTCATTTTCACTGAAAAAAATGGCCAGAAAGAGAGAGCCTTGAAGAGGAGGAAAAATTGTTCGGTAATCAATCAAAAGTGTCTACCCTATGCGTCCCTTTCAGCTGTGTCGTAAGAGAGAGAGAGAGAGAGAAAGGTCGGCTCTCTCTCTCATTCAGTCTGCGCGAGAGAGTCGACAGTCGAAGAGATGCTACATTTAGAAATTTATTATTGCCTGCAACGTGCAATCTGATGCATTATATAATTGAATGGATCACGACTGGCATTCAAGTACAGACGTTACGAGAAGGATTTCTTTCAGAATAAGACACTTCATTGAAATCTGTTCTACCTGATTTTTTGTTTCACAATAGACAGTTTGTTTGTTTTTTTGTGTGTTTTCGTCGCTGAAGCTTTAATGAAATTTCCGGGCGAGAAGGGATATTCCGCGTGACACGACATCGGTCATGCATTCTCCATTAGACGTGGAGCGAGAGAGAAAGACGGACGTGCGCTCACCGCCCGACGAATTTGTAGGATATTGCATAATGCAAGCGAGACTGGCTTTTACGAGCAGCTGTGTTTCCCACGTGCACACGTGGCGGGGCTTTGCGTTTCTCTCCGATAAACTACCGTCACCACCATGATGCGTTAACGCGCTGTTCATAAGCTCGGTAACTTATTATTTTTTTTTATTTCCATTCTGTGCATTCGGAGAATATCTGTAGGTGAAAATAGTACATAATAAGCTGTGGATAGTCAATGTTTACATGTACGTTTTGGAAAGCTTTTAAATTTTTTAAGGGAAAAGGGACTGTAATGGATATAAAATGTTCGATTCCGCATGAAATATTCAATGATAACTCAATTAGACGAGTCGATATACTTGATACGTTGTAAACAACATAATTTCTCACCGTTTATTTTCGTCGCGTATAGAATAATTGAATAAAACGGATAATATTTGTGTGTGCGTTGACTCAATGAAAAAAATAATATTGATGTTTAAATTGTCGATTCTGATCAAAAAAAAGTAAAAGTCGAACGTGTCGCGGGACACGCGGTAGGAACGAAGTTCCTTTCGCTATTTCAGCTAATCCTAAAATTGTATT
>JAWWMK010024495.1:0-16276 GCA_035047105.1 Galeopsomyia nigrocyanea
TTTTCACTCGAAGGATTAGTGAAAACTCACTCGAAGCTGAGTTGCTCGTACGTTACTAGGCGTTCGAGTGAAAATTCGCTCGTTTCGAGTGAATTTTCACTCGAAGGAAAACAGAGAGAAGAAAAGTATCAATGAAAGATCAAGGCCTGATGGTTGGCGGGGGAGAGATGCTGTCGGATCCGCGGATAAAGTATACTATAATTGGTCCCGAACCACCCCGCGACGACCACAATGATTTGATTTGCCGATTATATATAATATAGTAGGACAACTCGATTCCGACGTGTAGTGAGTCAAGCCCGCCTCGATCGAATTATTAGCGAGAAGGCCGGCCGGTAATATACGCGCGTTACGCGGAACCCAGCTCCGACTCGCGGAATCGATTTATCACTATGGGCTTCCTGGTAATTCACCTGCGTGCATGACTTTCCTGCCGCGCGTTACGCTTAATGTTATTGCTCGCAGCACCCCCGCGAGCAACCCCCGAGCGGACTTTCCCCTATTCGTCATTCTTCTTTCGTCTCACTCATTGGGCTTACCCCTCTCAACCCCATTATACACCTTTACTCTATTTTTTACTTTACATTCGTATTTTTAATTATTATGAACTTGATTTGCATCCCCGCGCGCAAGATAAGGCAAACAGCTATATATAGCGGACCACGACTTTTTTTTTCGTCTTCTTCTTTTGTGACTTTATTTATACGATAAACAATTACAGTGTCTTTATTTTTCACACTTTCATTGTCATATGTTGATTCAACAAATGTCGAAATTCGTCGACATCGTTGCCTCATCATTGAGAAAATTGCACTCACGTAATATAACAGGCTTCTGCGAGCTTTACGGTCCATCATCAATGTCGAAATTCGAATTGCTTAATCTATTCGACACGTGAATTAGTAGATAAAAGTTGTCGTGATGAGCGCAGTCGCAAATAATTCGGTCAATAACATCTCTGCAGGGAACTGTTGAATGGAGACACGTCGGCCCTATAGTCGCACGTACTATCATGCACGTGTATAGAGTTCTTGTCAAAGTCGAGGAGAGGCCAAGGAAGCATCGAGAAAAGTGGATTAGCTGCTACAGTAATGCATTAGCGCTAAAAGCGTATAT
The DNA here is from genome assembly GCA_035047105.1 of Galeopsomyia nigrocyanea. NCBI lineage: Eukaryota > Metazoa > Arthropoda > Insecta > Hymenoptera > Eulophidae > Galeopsomyia > Galeopsomyia nigrocyanea. The sequence continues at coordinate 1,117 of JAWWMK010024495.1, forward strand.
GTACTCGAGAGTGCGGCCACTGGTGCACGATCGTCGCTGCGCGTCCGTACTTCAACGGCGGAGCTGTCGCGGCGAAAAAAAAAAAAGTTGGCTCTGCCGCAGCTCTTACCTCTTCCTCTTTTCCCTTTTTTTTTCAGGTGAACGTATGCTTTCTCACGCATAGCGAGCGGTTGTCCGCTTGCCCGACCAGATTTTGAAGCTTACCGCCGTCGCTGCTAGCGGAGGAAAAGAGAGAGAGAGAGAGAGAATGAAGGAAGGACGGAGACAGAGAAAGTGCACATACAATCTCGAAAGGCTTCTCTATACTTTTTAACGAAAACAAGCCGTCAATTCCACCTGATAGATATTTTGATAGAGTGCTGGACCAGAAAATTTCGGGTCAGTTAATTCTAATAATGAAATCAAGTTTTCAACAGTGATGAATTTTTATTTATTTGCATTGCTGAGATGTCATTATATATCAATCATCGCTCAAATTATCGTTTATCGAATAAGTTGATTGAAACGATTTCACGAGTCTTCTTGCTGGCCAGTCGATCGGAACAGTGTAGTTGGCTACTCCTGCCAAGTATGCAACCAAGGGGGTAACATACGTGTTGCCACCATCATTTCCCTTCCGATAACTCGTAAAATCTTTTCTTCAGCAATTCAGCGCCTTCGCCATTGATCTTCCTGTATCCTGGTGTTGCCACTTTCACTTTCTCACACCATTTTGATACATTTTTGTACTTGTCCAGCTCGAAACCAAACACCTTTTTTTTATTTACAACAGACAAGACAACAATTAGAAATATCTTGTCATCGTCTCGAGTCATGCTCTTTCAATATAATAATCATTTAACAGTCCAACCAGCACACTATATATGTGAATTGCCATTGATAGAAGAAAAGAACAATTGTAACTATAGACATTCGTTAAATGTAATGTCATTGAACCTGTGAAGGATTTTCGACCAATATCAAGAATGTTGCTCAAGTATCAATAATAATATTATTGTGTTAAACTTGAAAATTGGGCAAAATGGGCTAATTTGTTTTGACTGAAAAATAATGCTTGTTTGAAAAAGCACTGAAACGAGGAGAGGTTTCATATAATGTAAAATTAATTGCTAATACGAACCTCCGCTGTAGTCACAGTTGCTATCAATGATAAATCTGCTATTGTCAGGTAGCGAGTTGCTACATAGTCTTGACTTTCTAGTATTTTTTCTAAAATGTCGAAACCCTCCTTCAATTTTTCATATTTCTCGGGTGAATGTGTTTCTTCGATCTTCAATATCACCGGAAACTATTGACATAATATTCAATCATAAAAGTGTTCTTTTTTTTGTGCATGTAGTTGGTAATATCCAATAATAAAAATAATTCTTACGTAATATTGAGTAATCGCTTTATACAGTGTTCCGAGATCGAAATGGAGCGCCAAATTAACGAAAGCGCGTCCAGTTGGGTCATTTGGTAGGATCTTCGAGTTTTTTCCATATTTTTCTACCAAGTAAATCATTATTGCTCGGCTGTAACAGATTCCAATGGTCTTGAGCATTTTGAATAATATATCAACGATGGCTCAATAATATTAATAATAAAAATAACAAAAATAATAAAAATAGTAGTCTGCAGTGAAACGTGCAATATACTTAACTATGTGCATTGGTATTACCGAGTATTTTTTTAAAACGTTGATATTTATATTTTTAGATAGTGATAAACAATCGATTATTATCCATAATATGAAAAAGCAAGAAACTGATTTAGTATATATGAACGAAATGAAAGGTATTCATAGTCATAAAACTTGTGCAAAAAAAAGATGTATAATATATCATGATAATTAAATTAAAAATGTAAAATAAACAGTTATTGCTTTTTAGTTTATTCAAGGAGCTCCGTATTTTTAAATACCACGCGCTCAATGGTATATTTTAATATCATATAGTTGAAATTAAAATTTTTCAAACTAAACTTTTAATTTGTTTTTATGACGCTTGGGTGCTATCTCTTTCCCCATCATATTCTTTTACCTAATTTTATTCAAGGACGGTAAAAAGCGTTCAATAAATTGATGTGCAATTCTCAAATCGGCAAGTGCTGCTATCTGTTGGTGGTCGTCTCACACTACATTTTTACTTGTGTTCATGCAGTACCAGGTGTTGATTAATGCAGTGCCCTATTAATTTGTTACTATTATATCTAATTTGTAAAAACCTTTCTCCAATTCTTAAATTTCCATCAATCAAAAATGGTATTTTCTTTTCAGGATTTATCTGAAAAAGTATCAAAGAATAGTTTTGTTCTGTTGTATTCTCCACTTGTCGCCAATCAGCATTGGCTTAAAAATGAATGAAAGAAAAAACTTACCTCTTCATATTCGGATCGCAGGTGTTCACCTTTTAATACGTCAATGTAATGCAATTTTGGCGACAATCCAATATATTCTGCAATCAATCTCACTGCCCGACTTGGTGGACTATAGGGTGCATAATAGAGTTCCATCGTAGAAAGAAAAAAATTATATCAATAATATTTGAACCGGAAAAGATTCGCGAACCGCAATTTTTACTCGCGAAAACCACCCGCTTACTGACTATTTTGCTGCTATACTGACGTACTATTGATCCTGTTTGTGTTTCTATTACTTTTGCTTGCCAGCTTATAGGTATATAGCCTTCAACGATAGTCTCACACTATACCAGCCATAAGAGACTATAAGTTGAATTAAGAAGTAGCTGGACAAACGCTACCTTCGACGATAAAACTTGGATTCTAATCGACTCTATACCGTAAACTTGAAAATGTTACTTCAAAAAAAAAATTCTTATTTTTTTTTTAATAAACCTCTGATATATTTTAAATGTACCAATTTGCTTGACATATTTTTGCAAACTTTTGTTGATGAGAGTAAATGATTAAAAAACATTTTGAGTAAATATTTTTGTCGACAAAATTAGCGAGTTGAGTAAGCGAAATTCTTTATTTCTTCGTGAGCTGTTTGATGAGTGCTCCAAATGCCTCGAGTCCTTCTCCATTGGTTCCTTCATAATTCGGAGCTTCGGCTTTTATTTTGTCCATCCACCTGGCTGTATTTTTGTGTCGAGCCAAATCGAAATCAATAATCTGTAAGAGTTGCAGCGAATGCCAGCGCATGAATAATGTGTACATATTATAACATTACAAATTGCATAGGATCTATAAATCTTTACCGAAAAATTGGAGGCAGATACAACAAGCACGAGATCTGCAACGGTCATATGGTCACCAGCGACGTAACTTTGTCCCTCTAAGAATTTATCGAGATAATCGAGAGCTTCGTGACACTTTTCAAGTTTAGCGGAATCGGCAGGCGCTCCCCCAAACACTTGCGGATACTAAAATTTTAGACAAACATTAATTACGGTTCAAACTACTTGCCAAACTCAAGTACAATTTAGTTTTATTGGCCGTGAAATTGCTTACAAAGTATTCAGCAAATGAGTGATACAGCGAGCCCATGTCAAAGTACAGGCGCTGGTTTATGATGGCTCTTTGCTTGGGATCTTTCGGATAAAGAGAATCATCCTTGCCATACTTTTCGATCAAGTACGTGCAAATGGCTCGGCTATGTACAGTAAACAAAATTAATAAAATTCTTTTTCTTCTCTCTCTCTTAATAAGCTCACCTTTCCCACAAATACAATCCATCATCATCCAAGGTGGGCACCGTATGTTGCGGATTCATCTATGAAATTTAAATGCATTTCAGCTGTTATTATTTTTCGAAAACGATAAATATAGTAAGACAATAGTAGATTTTTTGAACTGATATTTGATTAAAGAATTCGATTCAGTGAATTATTGTGACAAGTTAGCTTTTTCTGAATTTAAAAAAAAATAGGAAAAATATCAAACAAAAAGTTTACTTGCCTTAATGAACTCTGGTTTGAGTTGCTCTTTAGCCATAAGATCGGTTAATTTGAGATTTAATTCGACGCCGACAGCGGCAGCAACTAGTCGCACAGCACGGCATGGTCCGCTCCCCGGAACGTAATACAAATCGATCGGCATTTTCTCTCTTGACTTCTGGATAGAGTCAGAATTGAAAAAAAATTAATGGATTTTCCATCATGGCTCCGTTTTCGCCTTAATTGATTTTACTTTAATCTACTTTGCATTATTATTTATCAAACTGCTATGATCCCAAAGCTATGCATTCATTGCATTTCCTTTCAACCGTGATACCGTACACAGCGAGGATTGTAGCAAGTACCATGTTGTAACAACTTGTTTAGCAATAGCTATTAGTCATCAACATAAACTCAAGGCTTCGTAGTCATTATATATTATATAGTTACTCACAATCTAAATTCCTTACATTGATGTATTGAATATGTGTTACATTCAACCGCAAATTTCCGTTACTGATTTTTTTTTCAACTTTTCAACTTTCAAAATAAAATGAAACTTGGAGGAAAGTACACGCCCTCAATGAATTGCATGAGAAAAATGAAATTTAAAAAATCTAATATTGCACAATTAAAAAGTTGTACATTAAAAATATTTGTGTTTTTATGCAGATTTGCTCGGATATCGATAGATTTTAAAATACTTTTTTGGAAAAACTTGATAAAAAGACGTGCTGCAGGAAACACTGGCTTCCATAAAAAAAATAAGTAATTCAAGTTGCTGAATATTAATTTATGCAGTAGACTATCAAATATTTGTGTAATTATAATAGTAGTAACTATTTGTTATAATTTAATACTTTTCGAAACTTACGGCTATCGAAGATCGAATAAAAATGGTAAAATTACTATATGAATGTAGTCAAGACCAACCTCGGCAGCACAGGCTCAGAACACTGCAGTGAATGGAATGACGTGGATATAATATGGAATGAACTGAGCAACTTGCCAACCAACCCACACAAATGTTCTCACATACATACACGCAACACCGGTTTCAGGGCCGGTTCTCAAATGGGGCCGGCAGTGCTATAGTTATCAGCATATATGGGTGATTCCACCTGAAGGCGCGCCTTATTTATGGCGACAATCTTAAGCAAATAAGCGCTCGTTATGGCCCCCCGGACATGTTTATAGATATACAAATACGTGTTAAAACAGGCGACCCTTTACTCCACGATTATTTTTTGACCAAACAAAATTGGAATTCGACAGATTTATGACAAATACCTTTTGGTATGTAGTTTGCGCTGAAGCAATTCCGGATAATTCTGTGCAGCCATTTAGTCAGAAAAAAAAATTAGAAATGGAATAATTAATTCAGCTGTAATCGATGTAAACAAAACAAATGTCAGCGTGCTCTTTGTTTATTATTGATTTTATAACCTGAATTTCGATCGTGACTTTTTGCATGTTTTTCTGATAAAATGGCTGCACAAAATCATTCAGAACTGCTTTAGCGTAAACTACGTAGCAAAAGGTATTTATCATAAATCTGTCGAATCCCAATTCTATTGCATCAAAAAATAATCACGGAGCAAAGGGTCGCCTGTTTTCACACGTATTTATATATCTATATATACATGTCCGGGGGGGCCTTATTTTTTTTTGCGTGAGACTTTTCACCCACGATTATACAATCTTTGCCATCTCTTGAATAAATTTTTCGTTTGTGCATTAGTTACAGTTTAATATTATCAGCCAAGCTTTATTTAAATAAAATACAAAAAATTTCGATTATTACTTTTTTTATTACAACACCTATCCCATATCAATAGTCGATCAATTTAAATTGCGATGATAATCCTAATGGATAAATATGAGAAAAGTAAATGACAATGAAAAAATGAAACCCATGTGTGCGTTAAAAATTGGCACTCCATTACGACTATATTTCTCTTGGACTTCTTCTTTCCAAACAGTTAATATTTTCTCATTTTGTTCCAACCATTCAGCATTGTTCTCAGCAGCCTGTATTCCATTAGCTGTGATGTTTGTCGGAATACCCGCATCTTTTGCTGCTTTGAGCTGGAAAATAGGTATTATTTCAGAAAATTGGTGTAAGGATATAAACGTCGTTTGAACTTTGAGTATTTCTTACTTTGTTTAATTGAGTTTTCGTGGTAATTTTTCCACCTACATCGTTGAATAAATCACTCAGACGTTTTTCATCTTTGCTAAAAATAATTTTAATGCAAGATGTTAGCGAGACACAATAAATCATATATAATATATTATATCACACATACTATTTCAGACGCAGAGCTTCAAATCGTCGTATTATAAAGTCTAGGACAGAGTCTACGCCTACGTCACTGTTATCACGGATATTTCGTGCAACTGCAAAAGTATCATTAAGTTTGGTATTTTCGGCTACAGTATAATTCAAATAATACTGCAGAGCCGCCCCGTCGTTTGAACAACTCAAAGCTGACACCAGATAAGATTTTTCGTCGTCATTTACCGTGTTCAAGCACTTGTCAAACACTTTTTTCCACAAATCAAGGCTAGCCGTGCGTAATCCTTCGCACAATGTAACCTGCTTCAAATCTGGCGAAATTCTAGAACATGCAATATAGAGCGCGTGAAATTAGTTGCCGTGGGAAAATACATAACAATTACGATATATGCATGTACAAAGATTTACACTAACAAGTTCAATTCGGGCTGATTAATCCATTTTTCTAGTTTCGTTTTGGTATAATTGGCGCACGTTGTATTGCCTACTGAGCATGACCAACGAATAGCCAAGACCCTCTTAAGTTTATCAATGTGCTCATCTTTGCTAGATTCTTCGAACCCGACCGATTCCACAAAATTTTGCGTAGTATTCAAAACGTATTCCTAAAATGATAATATTGCTAGCTGTAATGGCGTTACGTATTAATAAAGATCGCCTAATATTTAATTTTAGTCACCTTGAAGAATACATAATGATCCGTATTGGCGAGCTTTTCTTTAAGCCACGAAAAGCTTTTGAATCCCGCGTACCAGCCGATATAGTCAGTCTCGTTGGTTAAATAAAAAGTTAAATTTAGCATTGTTCCGAGTGTCAAGCTGCCTTGTTTTACAAAAGCTAAGGCATCGTTCATTAATTGCGCTCGATTCAAAATGTGAATATCATTGCGTTGCTCAGAATTCAGATGGCTGATTATTAGTTGCCAATTTCTCTCGTCGTAGTTGACACGATAAAAACCTGAAAGTTTCGTCAAATGTCATTCATCCTGGCTTATAGTTGAATAACCTCAGCAATCGTTTTCAAATGGTACGAACCGGTTTGCTGCTTGTTCAAAATGATCCACTCGTCAGACTCAACGGATAACGGCACAATTTTCGAAGCCTCTTTCAACCAAATTTCAACAGATGTATTATCGAAACCTTGATTTTTTGTTGTAGCGTAATTGATTGGGATGTACCAATAGGAGATTTCTTCACTTTCTCCCGTGGTATTGTACGAATAAAACCTCTTTTGCTCAATTTTAAACTCTTTCGAGTTGTTGTAATTTCGAGTCACCGTCACAACAGGATAGCCTTTACGATTCACCCACGTATCCATGATAGTTTCAAGTTTGGATCGAAGATTTAATTTTTTCTCTTCCACTGCTTTGTCGAAAGCCCGGAAAAGGTCATTTGAATTAGCCGTCTCTAGACTTCTAAAAAATTAAAATTGCAAAATATTGTTAATGATTATTTTTACCAAACGAAAATTAAAAAATTTATTAATCATTCAATACTTACTTTTCCGTTAGATATATATTTAAACCTCGTTTGAAAACATCATTTCCTAGAAAATGTTGCATCATCCGGATGATTGCTCCACCTGCAACACATTTATAGATATGCGATTGTATTTGATGAATTAGGGTTGGAAAAGTCGATGAGAACATTTTCAGCGATGGAATTATGTACCTTTTTGATAAGAGATACTGTCAAATATTGCACTAATTTCTTCTGGACTTTCTACTTCTTGATTGATTGGATGCGTTTTGGCGGTGCTATCAAAGTCGAATGCCGTGGTCTGGATGGATTTCACAACTGACTGATAAACTGATTGCCACTTTGGTTCAACCTTGGAAATATAATTTTTTATGTAATTAAAGCCAGGTGATTTGTGTGCAAATTGAAAAAAAAAATAACTAAGACCTGTTGAGTGATGTAACTTTGGAAAAAAGTTGCAAATCCTTCATTGAGCCACAGAAATTTCCACCATTTAGGACTCACGAGGTCGCCGAACCACTGGTGGGTAAATTCATGAGCAATTGTTTCGACAATATTTTGTTTTTCACTCGTTGTTGAAGTTTTGTCGTTATAAAGCAGTGATTTCTCTCTGCAAAATGTTAGTCAAAATCCGTAATAAATATACATATATGTATGTATTATCATTTATGGATGCAACAACGACCACGAACCTGTAGGTCACTAGGCCCCAATTCTCCATGGCACCGGCAACAAAGTCCGGTATAGCTATCTGATCCATTTTTGGTAATCTAAATTTGATGTCTGTATAATCTTCCAACTCGTTCAACAGCTTTTCACCAGCTTCGAGAGCTAGTTTTCCGTCGTTTACAGCGCTTTGTTTAGCATGTACTTTGAAATTCGCTTTTTCTAGATTTTTAAAATCAGATACAACAAAAGCTAATAAGTAAGTCGACATTGGCGGAGTGGTATCGAAAGTGGTCTTGGCTAGTGTATTCCCAGAAATATTCGTAGATGATTTGATAGGCATATTAGAAATGGCACTGTAATTAACAGGATGTATAATGGTAAGATGAAAAGTAGCTTTGAAATTTGGTTCGTCGAAGCATGGAAATGCACGACGTGCTCCAACTGGCTCAAAATGTGTCGTTGCCAACCACCTGTAGTGAAAAAGACGCGATTAACATTCAAGCTGAAAATCAACTTTTTTTTTGTTCTTCCACTTACGTTTTATCGCCTTTCTCATTTTTATATGAACTTCTATAAAAGCCACGCATTTCATCGTTCAAGATACCAGTAAACGTTATTTTTAAAACGTAGTTACCCTTTTCGAAAAGTGAATAATCTTCTTCAACACTACTTATGCGCACAAAATCTAGTTTCGTATCTAATTTCATACGAGTTTGGATGGACGTTCCATTTTTTTCCAAATAAACAGGCTTGTTCAATTTCAAATCTCGACAATGTAAGATAAGTTCAGGTAATTCTTCTTCGATTTCAAGTGTTATTTCTACGTCTCCGTCAAACGTAAAGTTCTTTTCAGAAGGTTCATCGAAATAAGGCCTCAAAGTAATTGTATAATTTTTTGGGACGGCATGACTTGGCAGTCTGTACTTAAGTTTTACTTTCTCTTCATTTTCCGGCTTTGAATCCAATTCCAAACGTGCTTCTACACGTATGAGTAGAATAAGGAAAAAGACGCTAATGGCTTTACACGACATGGCTGTCGAAATCAATCGTTTATGAATGTTTATTGGTCTTTAAAAAATGTATATTGAATTATATTTTCAAAATGTATCATTTATAAGTATTACTAACTTACCTGTGCAATATGAAAAGGGATGCAAAAGTCGTTCTAACGAATGCTCTGGGCACTCAACACTATTAAACGATGAGTGTTCGAAAGCTTGAGATAAAAAATTCAGTGGACTTGTGCGCTATATCCTAAAAGGTGAGATTGATAAGGCAAGTAATCTATTTTAATCTTATCTCAATAGATCCTATCAATAACACAGTTAAGATGACCGCAAAAGCATTGTTACGTTGTTGCGAAAAAAAAAATTGACGAGTTTCTAAAAAAAACTTGCAGAAATCTTTATAGAATATTATGGAATTCTGTATTTACCCAGATATTTTGCAAATATTTTTCTTGCTCCACTAAACTAACTGAACTACAACGTTGACTGTAAAAAGTAATTGGTTGATTCTTTATTCTTTGGGTTGCCCTCGCTTCTCTAGCTTTATTTAAACGATAATCCAACTCTTCCGAAATAATGTCTATTGACATTGCACCCTCGTTGCACAACACAACACCTACAGCTAATATTTTTCATTGATTGCTTTTAATAGTTATCTCTGCAAGAAATCAAATTGACTAGGCGTTGAGATACTTGTATTTTGATAACAGTGAGCCGTTATAAGTTAACGTAATACTTATATCTCGTGTGCCAAATAGTTGCTTAAATGTCCCCGATTCGCAGTGTGCCATGATGTCATATTCCGACCTGGCTCATACTTCTTACATGCAACTCTAACAAATATAATTTAGAAAAGCTATCGATTTTTATTTTAAAAATAAAACCGATTTTATTTGAATTCCAAATCTTTAATAAAGTAAACTTTGATGACCTATTTTATAATCTTGATATAGCTGATGAGAAATCAAATGATATTTTGCTTTCATCAATGAATTTATTGATGGGTTTTCCGAAAGTTTATTTCTCATCAGTGAAATAAGTAGGTTGGTCACGTGCGCAAGGTAAACAAAAATAGGCAGGCGTTATTGGAAAGGGGGAGAGACAGGCAAAAAGTAAACAGAATTAAGTTTGCCATAGGCGTTCGATAGTGTATTCTTGAAAAATGAATGGCACAATGTTATATACACTGTAGCCTTTGAAGAAGCAAGCAACTACGCAATCGAGCGCTAGTTTCGGTCGGCTGCAAGCTGCAAGAGAGTGATTTTAGGGGTCGTGGGCTGGTGAAGATTTGCATGTAATTGAATGCTGTTACGTGTAGTCCGATCCTTTTAGGCTGCGAACGCCATGCATGATTTCCTTTCAAGTTCGTCGTACGCTACGAATTGATTGTATAAAAAGCTTTTCCATGCGATTTCGTGCAATGCTATACATATATAATTGCGTGGACATGAAAAGCATATGTGGTTCTTGCAAATATGCCGCTGATCGATGTATCAGCGAGCAAAAAGTCCGAATCTGGTGTAGTGTATAGAAAAGATAATAACAGGTGAACGTTAATGAGCGCCGCCTATTTCTGAAGCCTAACGAGCAGCCGCTCAATTTAACGAGGCTGCTTTGGAGCTTTTCTGCTGGGCGCGACTAATTATTCCGTCAGTGATGTTGACTATCGGTCGTTGCCGAGAGGCTGATGATCAGCCGATATTGGTGACGGGATACATTGATAGACTGGCTCGATTATTTGCAGTGCGGCAAATATTTTTCTTGCGCGTGACGAAATGCAGATAAAATTTGCACTCTGAAAAATGGGTCCTCGCGGCTGCTTTACTGCTATAAGCAGCGCGTAGCTGGAGGCGAGCAAGATATCCCCGAAAATAGATCGCGCAAGCTGCAGCTTTATTTTTTTTTTCTTTTGCGGTGCTGCACTCTATACCGTACGCTACAAGAGGTGGGCGTAGCTACAGGGTAGCTTTCGAACAATGCACGTACCTATTCTATTGAGAGAGCTTGGCGGATATATGTATGTACATATATAATATGTATATGCAAATATTTAGGCGAAAGTAGGAAAAGAGGCTGTTTTGTTTTTAATCAAGAATACTTAAATGTCGGAGCGCTTTGCCGCTACACAGTTGTGTTCAATGCTTTTCATTGATCTAGGTTATGCCGGGGATTTTTTTAGGGCATTCGAGCGCGCGAGAGAGAGAGAGAGAGCGGGTGCATTGCGGCTTTTGTGCAGCTCTTTCATCGTTTCATTTGGCGCTCTCTCTCTCTCTCTCTCTCTCTCTCTACTCTCAGTCTTTCTCTCGAGGGAAAGAGGGAGAATGGGAGAGACAGAAAGAGCGTAGTTCGACTGTATAATACACGCGAGAGTAGGAGATAGCGCGCGTGCAGCTGCTGGAAGTGGAATCGAATGAAAATTAGCCGCGAGATTAGATGCGCGAGGTGCGAGCAGGGTGGACGTGCTGGATCGTTGGCGCAAACGTCGTTAGACACGAGCTTAGTAATTGTTGCGTCGATGCAGCCGTGTCGAGTGTGCGGATGTGGATGTCACCGCTGCCGACGTCAACGCGCGTCAACGTCGATGTGGCTGCTCTGGTAGTTGGAGGTTGTTTAGCTGGCGGCCTTTGCAAACTATCAGGCATAGGAGCGAGACTCGGAGCGGAGCAGGGCAGGGCGACGCAGGGGACAAGGGGGAGAGCCGCTCGGCACGCGGGAAAGTGGTGTAATTGCGTTATGCCGGCGCGCTTCCGCTGCAGCGCGCCCGCCTTCCCCCTGTCTCTCGCGCGCCTGCTTCTCGGTTCCAGCAGTTCTCGCAGTTCCGCAGCTGCAACTGCAAGCTTCATACCTATAGCTGTCTTTGCTCTGTCGCGCGGTGGCCTCGACTCGAGAGATGGAGAGCGAGAGAGAGAGAGAGAGAACCGTGGGGGCAAAATTCAGCAGACTCTTTGAGGGCATGGCAGCAGCAGCAGCGGCGGCTAGGCGGCTTTTGTGCGAGCGCATGGCAAATATTGGTAGAGGATGATGAGACCCTCGAAGCGTCGTCTTGTCTTTCTTTGCGCGAGCTCATCTTTGAGCTATCTGCGACTCGGCATTCATCGCCGATGACGGAAATAAACGGGCTCTGGCTTTCAAACCAGCTCGCTCGAAAGCCCTATCCCCCCTCTCCACTCTCGCCTCTCTGTCTCTCGCAAGCCTATGCTTGCATTGTCGAAATATATTCGCTCAACGCGGCTGGCCGCAAGTAGAGGTAGAAGAAGATGCAGCGGCGCTGTCGACTCGAAAGATTGATTCTTCGTCTCCAACTCGCGCGATTGGCGTGAAATCGAGGATGGAAAGAAAAGAAAAGAAAAGAAGGCTGTTATAGGATAGCGCGACGGAGCAAGTCGGTTATATAGCAAGCGCGTAGGGAGCGGGAGAGGGAGCGAGAGGCGGCGAGGGGGAGAGGGTTGCGAGCTTGCGAGCTTGCGCGCTGCGCGGCTGCCGAGGGAGAGGACAAAGGGGGCGAAAGGGAGGCCGAGTAGTCGGATAACGGGAGGGTGGTCATTCATTTGAGTACTGTCGTCGAGAGCGAGAGCGCGAACGCGAGCCGTCTTGGAGCCGACGAGGGGCTGGCTCGCACTGCGAAGCTCGATCGGGGCCGAGCCGAGCCGAGCCGCGTCGAGTCGTGCGGAGCGGAGCCGAGTTGCCGAGAACCACCTTGTCCTTCCCGAAGGCAAAATGTTTATTTGTCCGAGTGGTCCCCTCGGCGTCTTCATGGTCGACGCCGCCGCAGCTGCTGCAGAAGCAGAAGCAGCAGCAGCAGTCGCGCAAGCGGGCATCGGCAACGAGCGATCGGCTACTCAATCGCGGCCTACACGGGCCTCAGCAACAGGTCAGTCACGTATACACGGAGCGCCTTGCCGCACTTTCATTCGCCCCCCATCCCTCTTTCGCGACTCATCGTCAGTTGTTAACAAGTTGTTGCTGCCGTTTCTCGCGCGTACTCGATCTCCTCTACCCTCTCAACAAAATACCTACAGCTACTCGTCGGCCCTGCAATCCTCCCTCTCATCCCCAGCAAAGCCGTGGCGCTTTTCATAGCGGACGATTAGCCTTTTTAGGCATTCAAGAACGCCTGGGCGCACTCAAAGCCCTGCGCAAGCCAAGTGGAGCGGCGGCGGCCCAGTTCGGTTTAGCTCATTCAAAGGCGAATGCCATACGCCGCGGACCACTATAGCTCGCTCACCACCAGCCACCAGCCACACACGCCAGTCGCCACATGTTTATAACTACCAGCTCCCTGTTTGCCACACTATATGCGGCTTCGACCTTTATCATGTCCCTGCCCCTGCTGTCTGCACCCAATCAACTGCCTATCTTACTTATTCTATTAATCGGCAATTCGCGTCATTGATCCACCAACGATCCTCAAAGCCTGCACTTCCTAACATGTGCACTTTCAACTCGCAAAGGCTTACCCTCTGCTGTTTATATTCCGCAGACGATTATTTGGACAGATAAACAAAGAAGCGTTATGCGAAAAATTCGCAATACTTTTCCGATACGGCATTTCCGCGAGTAAAAAGGTTGCAAGAGGACAAAAACAATTGATAAGCTATAATCAATACATCCATCTTGTCGCTATTATTGTCCCAGAGACATTAACTCCGAGCGAACTGCTTAAAATCATTTGTCGCCACTTTTTAAAAAACGTCAAACCAAAAGGAAAAGCCTCGACGATTTCTAGCACTTTGTTCTCGGATGACTAGTGCGAGCAACAATGCTTCCACGTAGAACCCAGCCCACATCATAATCATGCATCTTTGTCTTTTTCTCGTCGACATATTTCTTTCTCTTCCTTTTTTTTTCAAAGCATCTTTTTTTTTCTCTTTCTTTTTCCTACTTCATGCTCGCGCTCTCAATCGATTTTCATGCAATTCTTTTGCTCGGATTGCTCCATCAGACATAAATATAGAGCATATGCCTGTTGAACACTGACAACCATTGCCAATATACAGTATATTATTCAATGCCGTTGTTTTGCAAAACAATAGATTATTGAGATGTACATGCTCTCTCTCTCTCTCTCTCTCTCTCTCTCTCTCTCTCTCTCTCTCACTCTCTAACTCTGTCGTTCTTACCCTGAAGCATTTGATAGATTGTGTTCAATCAAGGGATTTGTGGTTATTCAGACACCCAATACGCCTAAACAAGCCTATCGCTAAATGAATGTGCTGTGGCGACATATCAATCACTGGAAGCATTATGGCCTGAGGTCCATTTCGGATCCTTATTTCTTCTCTGGTTTCTTCGACAATCAGAGACGGCACATTCGAAAGGTATCATTATACTGTTTTCAAATATTTGCCGCATCAACTATCAATACTCTATTGAACGGACTTGTCGTTTGTTCTGCACAACTAAATTAAAATTCTTAACTTAAACTCTACAACTTGAACTACAATTAAACTTTGCCCTCTTATAAAACTTTACTTTTATACCTACCATCACAGAAAATTACATGACCTCATTTTTTCGAACTGGTAACATTGCATAATACAACTATACTTTCGATAATTAAATTTAGAATGCATTTTCTTCGTAATAATATTCCGTTAAATACATGAAAGCAACACGTATTGCCGAGAAATGGATATCACAATGCATTTAAAAAATACTAGGCTCTTAAACAGAAAAAAATATAGACGCTGACCTATTTATTATTCATTTTTAATCTGAAGAATTTTCATGTTCATCTGTAAAAATCTGGTTACTCCCTGGTGGAAAAATTTTGTTGAGAATGCGATGAAAATTTGATGAAAAGTATACTAATTTGGAACTTTTATTACA
>JAWWMK010024506.1:0-16272 GCA_035047105.1 Galeopsomyia nigrocyanea
TCCCATCGAACAAAATTTGTGATTCTTGTAATGCAAGCAGACTTTAGCCAAATTATTTCATCGAACAAAACTTCCCATTTGTTATAGAAATAGGAATTCACCAAGCAACAACTTTTTGCCCTCTTTGCAATGTGTGACATTCAATGATTTTTCAACTCTAATTTCAATTCTTAGTAAATTCAGTGATATGAAATCTTTTGAGTATGAGAAGCATCAATCTCGTCATGAATAAAACTGGTTATCCTGTAACGGAATTTACACACATATATATATATGTTCTTGAATTTTTTATACAGATTTGATTTTACTAATTAATATTTAAATTTCAATTGGAAAAATCATGAGAAAAATGGAGTTCGTTTTTTGTGTGTGCCTTTTGATCACACTCTTTTCAAATTAGCAGAATTACTTTTCAAAAAATATAACTGATCGCTGTGCCCAATCACATGCAAATTCAATATCAATTGTTATAGAACACATATGTGGATTTACCTCTTACTTTTTCCTCCGTTTCGTTGCTGTACGACGCAGGAAAATTCGAGAGAGGTTTCAAGGACAGGATGGTTATACTGGGAAAATCTAATATTTCTAACTGCGGCGGACGTCCCAGTGTTGAGACGAACGCCAAAAGTTGCAGGAATAAAAAAGGAGCACTCGCGAATTCAGGATGAAGAAACCGGATCTGCAGGCAGCTCTTCTCTTCCTCCCTCTCGTTCCTCAGTGATCAAGATGGCGTCGGCTCGCTGTGGCTCGGCGTCGTTGGACCTGTTGCGTAACTGGGATGATAGAAGTGGCAGTGGCAGCTCCCGTAGATGTTGAGCAGAGAGATGCTCGCGCGAGTAGCGCTGAGCAGAAAGTGAGCGCCTCGCTCACGTCATCCGCGCCACACATGATCAAGCATGCGCATAGCGCATCATGACGTATCGAGACTGTCATTGTCAGTCAGAAATTTACGCGCGGTCAAATTTATATTTGAAATAATTAGAAGTAAACTTACTCTAACTCACAATTACGATAGACAATTAAAAATGGCAAATTGAACTATCGCATTCTTATAAATGAAAATAGATAAAGTCTCTCAGATTTCAATTTATCAAGGAGAGTTTCATGAGGAGTAAAATAAAATTAAATATGCTTAAAATGAGATAGACCGTCAAAATGGCACAGTGACCTTAGTCACGCTTACTGGCCAATTTAATCAGTCACATATGCTCCCCCATTCAATTGAGAGTATTGGAATGAAACGAGATTGAATAAGTGAAAGGAAGTTAGACAGATTAAATTGAAAAATACGCTCAATATCGCCACCGAAAATCAATCGAAGTCAACATCGTCTTCGTTAATGACCAGGGTGTCTGAATCATCATCAACGTTGGAGACGGAAACTGATCTAGCTTCCGAAGGCTGAGCAGGAGCCAGCTCAACTGTTCGAGTCGCCAGTTCAAGAAGCTCGATCTCACGATCTAACTCTGAATGGGCTGAGAAAGTGGCGGAATCGGGACTAGTTGACAAAGATTCAGGATCCTCGTCGACCCCGAATGCAGTTTTGATTCGATCATCCAAAGATACGTGAGGAACTGTGCCGAAATGGTACCAGTAGTACTCCGGAGGAGGAGAATCAGGTGGAGGCGGAGAAGGAGAAACAGAGTCTTCTGTGGACGATGCCAAGGACTTCTCCCATTCTTCCTTCTTCCGCCGTTTTTTCGAGACGTTCTTCTTCGCCTGCCGCTTGCGCTTGGCCTCTTTTTTCAGATGTCCCTCTTGCTGCAAGTTCTGATGAACAAGTGCATCCAGCTGATGTTTGAGCTACTGCTCATCCTCACCCAATGCCGGAAAGTCAGCTCCGGTCAGCATGCGCTGGATCTTCTCTAGCTGTTGCAGCTTTTCTTCTCTTTCTCGGAGACGCGCATTTTCAGCTTCTAACGCGATCAACTGCAGACGCTGCTGTTCCAACAGCTGATCCTTTTCAGCCTCCTGCTGCCGTTTAGTTTTCTGCCGACGCTTCTTTCGGCTCATATGGCCGCACCGCGTCGAGTTCTTGGAAGTAGGGCCGTAGCAGAGATCCGTGAAAAACTCCTCGTCGTGTTCCATCCGCGAAGTTCAACACATACGTGCAACCGTGGATCAACTTGACAATCCTAAAAGGTCCTACAAACACTGACAAAAACTTGCTTGTGATCGCTGCAGCAGCATCGGACATATTATATTGTTTGATTAGTACGTAGTCATCTACGTTATAGAATACAGGATTAATGTTTGAGTTTATACGATTTCTCCATTTTTCTCTATTTTTCACCATGTTAGCTAACGCAGTATTGAGTTTTTCCTCTAATGACAATTCACAATGCGCAGGTTTCATTATCCATTGAGACCAAAACCGGGTAGGTTCTATGCCCAAATGAAGCTCTGAAGGTGTGAAACCAATGGTGTAGTGAAACGTTTCGTTCAACACATTTTGTATGAACTCTACCCAGTGTGCCCAGGATTGATGCTTGTTTCCCACCAAGGTTCTAAAGAAATTACCTAATTCACGCATAATGCGCTCAACCATGTTGCTTTGCGGATGCCTGACACTAGAAAACACCACGGAAATTCCCTCCTGCGTAAGCCTCTTTTCCCAGCCCTTGGCCGTGAACTGGCTGCCATGATCCGATTGAACTCGTCTAGGCTTACCATAATTCGGAATATAATGATTGAAAATCTTATTTATTGTGGTTTTGGTATCAGCTTTTCTAATTGGGTACAGCTGCACGAACTTAGTGTAAGTATCGAGTGCTACTAAAATATACTTTGTCCCTGATCGACCATTGGGTGATTGAACTCGTCTAGGCTTACCAAAATTTGGAATATAATGATTGAAAATCTTATTTATTGTGGTTTTGGTATCAGCTTTTCTAATTGAGTACAGCTGCACGAATTTAGTGTAAGTGTCGAGTGCTACTAAAATATACTTTGTCCCTGATCGACCAGTGGGCAAAGGACCATAAAAATCGATTGATAATAAATCATTTTTTTCCTTTGGAATTATGGAATAGACAGGCGTTTTAGAGCTGTAATTAGAGATTTTATTGCGCTGACAGCTATCACAGCATCGCAAAATCTCCTTGATATGATTTTCCAGATTAGGATAGTAAAAGTCTTCCGTTATCATTTTAAATAACTTTCTGCGACCAATGTGACCACAAAGTTGATGCGTTTCAACAATGAAAGGCTTCAACAATTGTTCAGGAAGATAAATTAACTCGTGGCCATCTTTACCCTTAACGATCTGACCGTTAATAATTTTAAAATCACGATACGTTCCTTTCTTTTTTATCATATCATAAATTTGTTTAATCCGAGGGTCAGATTTCTGTTGTCCAATCACGGTTTCTAAGTTGCGCGTCAATTCCTTCGAAGCTTTCGAAACGAGCATTACGGCAATCAGTGCGTCATGATCAATCCTGTTAGACTCACCACCCGAAATTCGACTTAACGTATCAGCAATGACATTCTTTCGGCCTTCAATATACTCGATCTCAATATCCTGGCCTTGAATAGCCAAAGCCGATCTCTCGGCCCGCCGACTCAAGTGTTTTGCAGATAAAAGGAAAGTTAAAGTACGATGGTCAGTCCGAACAACCACTTTTGAACCTAAAATATATGTCCTAAATTTTTTCAAACTCCAGACAATGGCCAAAAGCTCCTGCTCTGTTGTAAAATAATTACGCTCCGCGCCCTTCAAGGTTCTGCTAGCCAAACTCACGAGCTGCAAAC
The DNA here is from genome assembly GCA_035047105.1 of Galeopsomyia nigrocyanea. Classification (NCBI taxonomy): domain Eukaryota; kingdom Metazoa; phylum Arthropoda; class Insecta; order Hymenoptera; family Eulophidae; genus Galeopsomyia; species Galeopsomyia nigrocyanea. The sequence continues at coordinate 3,757 of JAWWMK010024506.1, forward strand.
TCCCATTATCGTCCTCCTGCAGCAAACATGCACCCAGGGCGATTTTCGTGACTTGTGCTCAGAAGCCAGAAGAGCCTGGTCTAGAATGCTAAACAAATTGTCCTCATGGATATCGGTAGCACGAATGTACTTGGCAATTGCTTGCAGGAACTGTAAGGGTTTTTCATTTGTTTTCGCCGCAAACGTAGGCAATTTTAAGTTAAGAGAAGGTCGATTGTTCTGAGAAATCGCTGAGCTACGACGAGTCGCGGTTCGATTCAGATCGCGACGCATATCCAGCATTTGTTGGTTAGTAGTATTCTGGTCTTGATTTAGTCGACGAATGTGACCCATGTTAGTTTCAACACGCTGACCTGTCTCCTGAAAATCATGCTCCAAACGATCGAGTTCGCGCCTGCAAGCACCGGTTCTCAAATCAATATCTTCTACAGATTCTTAATTTGCAGCAATTCTCTCGTTGTGATGAATACGTTCAGCCGTCATCTGCGTATGCAAACGTAAGAGACGCTCACAGACCTCGTCAAGAGCGCGCAGCTTCTCCGCTTGTTGCCTGGTACGGCGTTCGTTTGCTAATGTGCGCTGATGCAACTCCGACAACTGGGGTCGTGAACTCGGTTCACCTGAGCGTTCCGTTCCCGAGAAATTCAAATTTTGTTCCGCGACATTACGATTAGGTGTCGATCTTCTAGAAACGAACTCTGAGCGACGACGCTCCTCCCCACCCGCCGCTTGACTGACAAAACTATCGTTTATTTCACCAGACTCATTTGGGCTGCCCGGTGGCTGATTTCTGAGAGGGTAACGACGCCTCGCGCCTACACCTACCTCTTCCCCCTCCTTTCTATTTCCGCGGCGGTTCAACATCTTACTGTTAAATGGATTAGCCATCAAGTAGAATTACAGAAAATAAAAACCTTAAAATTAACTCTAAAAGACAAACGAAAGATCTCTGATTTGTCAAACTCGCTTCACTCCACACTCATCAGCAAAAACCAGTTAAATACTTCAATTATACTACTCGCCTCCAAAAAACGTTAAGTTGTCAAAAAGTAACTGAATCAAAGAAATACTATAATTATGTCAAAATTTCTGAAGTCGACAAGTGCAAAAAGAAACAATGTAAATTTTTTGTCAATTACTCAAAACCAACTATTCTAGTCAGTGATACATCAGAATCGTAAAAGAAAGAAGGTCAGAAATGCTCCCTTTCATATAACACGCTTGAGCATCTCTTCAAGGAGACTCTATAAATTTTTCGAGATCAAATTCCAGTCTGAAAAAACACTCGGAAACAAAAAGAAATTCTCATTTATTACTTAAAAACAAAATTAAAAACACCACCCACGTACGCCCTCATCTGAAATTTGAAATCCAAGTCAATTCAAAAACCAAAACTCGACCATATCCCAAACGGACACAACCGATCGAGCGCCGAAAAGACTCCACGTGCTATAACAGCGAAATGTCTCACTCTGCAGTGCAAAACAAAAACAACGAAGTCATCAGGCACCGCCCGCGTTTCGACATATATAACAGTATTGTCTCTCAGTCGCCCTTGCTCAATTAGACCCATAAAAGCCACTTACGAGCTTTGTTTTGATCGTTGAATATTCAAAACAGCTTAACGACAACTGTCGGCTCAGAATAAAGATAAACCGTTATGCCACGCTAAACTAAATCACAAAATTCCTCAAGGACAATTACGACAGTTAATCTTCGTGTTTCAAACTAAATCCGAGTTTATGTAATTTGCAACCTCATCCCGGACGAGCCCCCAATATGCACCTGGTGATTCATCGTCCTTTGGCGGGGTATTATAGAAACCAGTGCATATACCATTTATATTTATTTGGGATGAGCTATCTGACTTGTAGAGGTAAACACAATGAATGGGATAAATATCTGGTAAAATTAGAGTATATTATCGTGTAAATATCAATACGTGATGTATCAAAAACAATCGTGAAAAAGCTAATTATATCATACTAGTGTTAATCGATTCTAATAAAACTAAAACAAATGACCGCGCAGCTGCTGGGCTAAATCGAAATAAATCAATAAAAATCAAACCGAGAAAAACGCGGTGGCATCAACTTCCAGATTCTCTCTCATCTCTCCAAGAATTCTCTCTCTCTTACTTTTTGCTCTGTTTCGTTGCTGTACGACGCAGGAAAATTCGAGAGAGGTTTCAAGGACAGGATGGTTATACTGGGAAAATTTAATATTCCTAACTGCGGCGGACGTCCCAGTGTTGAGACGAACGCCAAAAGTTGCAGCGGAGTAAAAAAGGAGCACTCGCGAATTCAGGATGAAGAAAACAGCTCCGGATCTGCAGGCAGCTCTTCTCTTCCTTCCTCTCGTTCCTCGGAGATCAAGATGGCGTCGGCTCGCTGTGGCTCGGCGTCGTTGGACCTGTTGCGTAACTGGGATGATGGAACTAGCAGTGGCAGCTCCCGTAGGTGTTGAGCAGAGAGATGCTCGCGCGAGCAGCGCTGAGCAGAAAGTGAGCTCCTCGCTCACGTCGTCCGCGCCGCACATGATCAAGCATGCGCATAGCGCATCATGACGTATCGAGACTGTTATTGTCAGTCAGAAATTTACGCGCGGTCAAATGTATATTTGAAATAATTAGAAGTAAACTTACTCTAACTCACAATTACGATAGACAATTAAAAATGGCAAATTGAACTATCGCATTCTTATAAATGAAAATAGATAAAGTCTCTCAGATTTCAATTTATCAAGGAGAGTTTCATGAGGAGTAAAATAAAATTAAATATGCTTAAAATGAGATAGACCGTCAAAATGGCACAGTGACCTTAGTCACGCTTACTGGCCAATTTAATCAGTCACAACTGTGCTGTTCACTCTAAGGCAACTTGTGACTCGGTAAATCACAAAGATATTTCCTGGTCGATAAGTATATGGCAACTAAAATATTCTGGAAATCCGGATGAAGATCTGGAAGGATTTTTACGTCGGATAGATGAATTACGTAATCTCGCAGGCATGACAAACGCCGACATGATACGCGCATTGCCACTGATACTTGAGCAACCCGCCTTAAATATTTATCGATCGAATAAATCAGTATAGACGACACATGTTGAGCTATATAACTGATATGAATTTCTTTTACTCTCAGTTAGCTATTTTGCCGTCGGAAGAATCGCGTGTCAAAAGAATTTTCAGAAAATGTCAAGCATGTTTCAACCGCACTTGATATCGTACGTGAATAAGCCACTACAAGAGTTTCAACTGCAAGCGATTGCAATTGTTAATTCTTTTCGAATTGGTAAAAATCATTAAGCCGTTATTTAAAAAAATATAAATAAATAAATAAAAAAAATGAATGCTTTCGCTTTTTATTAACACGCAATAAATATTGATTTATACAACCACATTTATCTATTTAAATTTTATCATAAATAAAAATTGCTGTTCAATTTAATACACATATCCGTTAGTTACAATTGTCAGTTGTTGAAGCCGACTAACCTAAGGCACTCTTAAATCCTGTTAGTTAAAATAGGCTAAATTTTTCTTTTGACATTGCAATTCAACGGTAGCATTAAAAATGTTTTATTTTTTAAATGGAACAGTTTAAAACGTGAGTAATTGCAGATTTGATCACAAGTACTGATTGTTTTTTTTTTCATTGCAGTAAATTTTGATTTACATACTAGTTCGTTTGAGATTTTCTCACGAGACGTGATGAAAATTATAAGCGTGATAACCGCACACGTTTATAAGAGATCGCGGTGCATAGCGGTTCAGTTGAACCTTGCACATTTATTTCGGTTGGCCCCCGTAAATACTATGTTTGAGAGAATTCCTGTCGCTATTTAGAGATAAATTGAAAAGTTTTTATCCGTAAGGCGTGTCGGGCGTACGAATATTGATACATTTTAGCATCGCAAGATCCGATCATCGTGTAATTCAGTCTGTAATAATGCTGTAACTAAGATTACGCATTTTCTCTTCTTCTCGAATTAACTCGCAAATGACAGCAAATCCGCAAAGATATCATACCTAAAATTAACTGCTAATTTTTGCTTTTCATTACTGCATTATTTTTATTTTTTTTTCTTCTCATAAAATTCAATTTCAAATTAAAACGCAGTAAGATAACAAATGCTAGACATAAATTTTGTATTATTATAGAGATGTTCGGAATTACCCTAGTATCTCCAATTTTTGAAACCGCATTCTTTTTGTCCTGTCAACAAGGACTGCAATTATAAATTAGCATCCCTTTTAAGATAAATTTTTTTGTTTTTTTGTCAAATTTACTTTTAAAATAAATTGATATCCGTAGCCTTCTTTTGATAAGACGTTTTTTTCCATCTTTCAATCCTCATGGTATGTCAGAAATTGGCATCCTGAATTATTTGTTAAACTGGAATTTTTCTAAATCCGTTACAATAAATGGTTCATCTCAAAAGTTTGAGTTAAGCCGTCATACGTTTATTGCTAACTAGACGATGTTACGGTATTTTTACATTTTTGTTCCTTTAAAAACGTACGATAACTTCATGAATTTTTGTCTCTTCTTTCTCGAAACACGCTAAATTCTAAGCATAAAATAGAATGACACCTATTCCATGCAAAAACACGTAAAACACGTAATAAAGTGATAATACAGAGTCAAGCGAACTGACTAATTTATATTAAAGACAGTAAGTTCGAAAAAATATAAATTATTATATCGGTACCCCACCGTTATAATCAAAACATTGGGCAGCATTTTTTTAGTAAAGTGCATTTGTTACACAACTGGCCGATTTGCATTAAAGCTGCGCGGACCGCTTAAAACAATCCGATGGTGAGTGCACATCACCGACTGAATATTACTTTCTAAATTGGTTAGATAACAATTTAAAGTCCCTAGTTTTTTTTATCATATTCATTGATACATGGAAATTTAGCATTAATGCTTCAGGTTGTTAACCGTGAAATATTTCTTATCGATGCAGCAATTTTATTTGCATGCATGAAGCTTGACTAAAACGCGAATATTCGCAGATAAGTATCAATGCATATTTATTGATAAATGCGCACAAGCGCTCTATCAAACTGTTAATAGTTGCTAGCTAGCGAGGCATATATTTGCCTGATAGAATAATAACTGTACAGTTTCATAAAAACTACAAGTGATTTTTCAACGATAAATTCGTGAAACGGGATAAAGCTAAAATTCGAAACGTTAAACATTTCAATTCATCTCACGCGCTTCAAGCTTCATCGTGTAGACTAAAGTAATATGAAGTAATGTAACAGATTCGAATACTGAATTTAAAATCAGACAAAAATAAAATCAATGCGTCTGGCATAATTCATCAAGAAAAATAAGCAATTAAATAAATAATGAATGATGCAAAACTCTGAAAATTTAACAAAATCTATTCTCAAATATACTGAATTAAAGGTAACTGTATGTAAAACTGCCAGATTTTGTCTTAAGTTCAAACTGTCTCAAATTAGTAATTTCCAAATAATACTGAGCATTCAAAACAGACGATTTGAAATGGAAAACATCGCTATTTATATTATAAGTTTGCGCTAATCAAGGTGAAAACCGAAAAAGAAAATCTTTGTAACAAAGCGCACGAAAAACTGTCAAAATAGTCTAAGTCGTCGACCAAGGATCTGCTCATCGAGGTTGCAAGAATCGAAGAAACCCTTCTTGCCACCGTATCCAGCAAAAGAAAAATCTACTACGATTGAGATTCGCCAACCGCTAGAGACGGTCACGATTACAAACTGACAGACAAACAACAAACGCATACACACACGCGACATGATCTACAAGCTGCTCTCGCTAGTATCCAGAGCGCGCGTTGTCCGCTGACGAACATAGCAGCCGACAAAAAAATAATACGTGCAAGCATTCCTGTTTTCCTCTGTAATGATGTGGGCTTGTGAAAATAAAAGAAAATAAAGACATTCGGTGTGAGCCGAAAAGATAAAAAAAAACCGCGTTTGAATTTCGCCTGTGCGCGTCAAAAGACAATACCGCTCGTGTACCACGCGCAAGACTTTTCCAGAGTCAATGGTGAACGAAAATACTAGTACGACAATCAAGCTAGTCGCGAGTGCAGTGTGAACAAGTCTTTCGGAAACGGGTGTTTATACAATGTCGCACCGACAAGTATAATACTCTATATCGGTTTTTGAATTATAAAACCGCGAGTGTTTCGGTGCGCGTCATTCACAAATACGTAACAAAGACTATCGGATACAAATCCGTCAAATTCCACGGTACGTATGCGGCTGCCAAGTGTAAACTCGTACACTTTTAACCGTTTCAGCCGCGTACAGCACAGCGACCACGTACGTCTTCACCGATGCACTCATTCTCACAGTGCCACCAGCTGATGCATTGCAGTACTCGCACTGCCGAAGAGCCGCGAGCAACCAATACAGGCCATCTATGCCCTTGCTTCATACAGCTGATTGCAAGCTCTCAGCCCAACCATCATGCGTCGAACCACGCAACATTGCTGCCCAGATGCAAAACTCATGGACACGACGGAACTTCCAGCCTGCAGGAGCAGCCGCTCTCAAAACTCGAGCTGGCCTCAGCACTCGTTGACGTGATTCTACGGCTACGTCTAAGCCAACGACGACAGCCGACGTTCAACTTTCTTCAATGAAGCAAGCTATCACGTATGCTCTTCGTTATACATTGTTAGAGTTGGTACGAGGTACAGTGAGCGTGTGAAAGAATCTTCGTCCTTGACCTTCTCTTTGATATTTCTCTTTATTTCTCTCGTGAAAGTCACTTACAAAAAATATTATGTATATACGTATAATGTACAGACACGAATGAATCGTACAAACTCCCGCGAGACAACGCTGAACAGTGCGATGCTGAACGAAGATAAATGGCGATTCGCGCAGCGCGACATTCGACTTGCTCGATGGTCTGACTGGCAGTGTCGCGCTCTCCGCTTCTTGCTTGTGTCGGCGTCGGGCCCAGCAGAGCCCCACGCGGCGGACTGTTGCCTCCAGGCTACTCGCTCGCATATATCCTCGTGCAAAATCCAACATACATAACACGCTAGTTTTTCCTTTTTTTCCTTGTATGTTCCAAGTCTAGTAGTCCATTTGAAGTTTTTTTTATACGACATCAGCTGAGCTCCAAAGCCGAAACACACAAGCAGCACCAGCGCCGCAAGCTCAATGCGCCACAGTACGGTTGATGTTCAGGATCTACGACTAGAGGCGACTCACCGATCATCGTAATGTATCCGTTTCTCCGTTGGCATCAGCGATCATCGTAACGCAATTCAAGCTGCTAGGAACAGCTGGCAAAAGGGTCAACTCCATGGTCATCAGCAAGTCATCGAGCATCGATCTTCGTTTACGTAATCAAATTAAATTTTTGGGTTTCACGACGATATTCAAGGTTGAAATTATGTTTTTTTTATTCATTTTTATTCATTCAAATATTCATTCTTATTCATTTTCTTTTATTTCATTCAAACATTCAATTTTGGTGTAATTAAGCACGTCACGATTTTGAAACCAAAAATTTTCTTTAAGATATCTAACTTAAGAGTCAAAACTGCAAGCTCATATATTTTTTCTCAATAATTATGAAAGTTCGATTTTCGTATGATTGTACGTAAGTTCTGCAATTTCTAACTGTTGTTCTAGTAAGGCTATTTCCAATAATAACGAACAAAATATTATTACGAACAAACTGCTATAAAAAAAATAATAATGATAAAGTCATTCTGATAAAAGTAATCCACATTGTTTATTTTTTTAATTTTCTTTAAATTGCAATAATAAACTGCAAATATGATATAAGATTTCAAAACATTGTTAATTCGTACGTCGAAACGCTAAGATTTATTGCTACATGCAAGTCGTTAAATAATTAAAAATCCAAAAACTATATGGTTCATAACAGCTCAATATCAAGTAAATCTGTATGTTCCTAAGAGCGTGTGTATAAGAATAGTTGTCTAAGTCAAGTTATAAATTGAAATGAACTTGATATTCGTAAGTAAGCTGTAAAACTATAATTTTTTTCACTAATTTGAATGCAATACGCTGTTTATGTGGATTAAGCTCAAAAGCTGTGTGACCCACCAGTTATGACGTGGTATTCTGACCCGCACAAAGCATGCATGAGAGTAAGAGATAAAAAGCGTCAGAAGACGCACACATGCACGTACATGGCGAGAGCCGAGCACGCATAGACATGCGAATGCGTATGTGAGCTCGAGGAGAGCCGAAGTGGGGAGCTTTGGGGCTTACGAGCCAGTTGCTTCTCCACGGACTCTCTCTCGGAGCTGGACCAGCGAAGCGTGCACCTCGAGGCGCGAAGCGCGCTGCTTACAACTCAGCTTTGATTGCCAAAGTGCAAATCTCTTTGCTCCTTTCGTTTAGATTTGAGGATGAGAATTGCAATTTGGCAATTGCAAGTGTCTAACCTGTATAACGGCCGACCAACGCTGGAGGTAAGCTGTAAGTAGTGGCCACGTTGCCATATTTATTTGTTGAAACGTGCGTGCGAGCTATTCGATTTTTGTTTCACGACAAAAGCCGTTAGTATTCGAGCCGCATTTTTTGTGTGCCAATTTACTCTATAAATTGGACAGCCATGTGTATTTTGATTTTTGCAGGAGCAAAGCTCCAAAACACATCTTCATTTTGTTCATTGAATAAAGTTAAACGGAGCCTAGAAAAAAAATATTGTAATTCTCAATCGCACGGAAGCATGCGTGAAGCCATGGCGAGAAATGCATTTTCACACACACACGCACACACAAAACACATACGTACGCATCTAACTCGATCACACACAAAAAATCTTCCAACGAATAACGACACCAAGTCAGTACGCACGAAAAGAATGCGACGAGAAAAAAAAAACAAAAATCAAACACACAATTCGTAACTGAAACTGCGATGACCGTGCGAGCAAAACAAAGTCATAGCCAGTCGCCGGCTCTCGCACGTTACGGCCCGCACGCTGTAAACACGCGGCCGCTCGAACGAAGAGAATTTCGAAAAGCGTCGCGCGTCTTATCCATTCCTCTCGTTACCGAATTCCACATGCGCGCTTCCTTCCCGAAATTTCCCTTTATTCGCACTCACTCACGTTTTCTCATTTCGAACTCGCTCTCAGAACTCTGCAACGACGCAATCCGAAAAGCAGGATCGCCATTTGTAACGTGGTATTTGATCATTACCCGGTGTTACTAATTATTTATTTGAGAAGTTCCGGTGCGGGGAGACAGTTTGTTCCCGTCGCCGATTTACGTAGAGTTGTGAGAGAAAATTAGGAAGGAGAATGACACGGGCACTCAGATAACACTCAACTCACAATCGATATATATATTTACCACACTTTATTAACTTGATAACAATAAGAAACGATAAGTAAACGTACTCACTCACACGCACACACGCATTCCACTTTCAAGGGCGAGACGCGTCGGCGTCTCAGCCACTACAAGTCCACTCGAAGTCCTGCAGCCACTACAAGGCGAGAACTCTAGGTTCTGCAGCCACTAACACCCTCGACTTCGAGCAAGCTCGTCGTCACTGCACGCGGCGCGACCCCGAAACTCAACAAACGAACAATTACGTACGACATACCGTCAGTGGAGAGCGTGTCCGCGGCCTCAGCTGTTGATCCGTGTACCCTCGTGAGTTACCCTTGGCGCGTCTTCTTCTTCAGCTAACTTTCCGCCTCTCAGCCGGATCTTTTCTTCTCAGGATTTCACGCCCGAAAACCGCGGGCAAAAGGTGTTGTTCGAGAGCGGCGCGTCTTACCCGTAACCAGCGGAGACTCGAACTGACCGGCCGGCGCGCTCGTCTCTCTCTCTCGCCCCACTCATGGGTTCCCGGCGGCGCGCGGTATCTCTCTCGCTCTCATGCCACGCAGAGCACTCGCATATACGCTCTCGCTCTCTATCGTACTTCGTTGCGTTGGGCTCGGCGAATCGCAGTTGCGCGCGCGGTGACTCTCGCTGTCTCTCTCTCTCTCTCTCTCCTTGCTCACAGCTTGGCTTGTGCCTGGCCCGTCGTCGACGTTGCTTTTTCTTCTCTCTCGATCTCTCGGCTGCTTGGCTTCTCGGGCATCTCCATCGTCGCTCGGGGTACCTTGGGAAAATACATCAACGGTTAGGCTATCGTGAAATGCAAATGCAGCCGATCGCCGATGCCCACAGACGAGAGAGCGAGGTCGAGCATACAAGAGTTTATTCTCTCGTCACACACTATATCCCCGAAAATCACCAAGTGCTCCAGAAGACGACGTCCAGGTGCCAGGGTGACTTCCAGGTCGACGTGACACCACCGACGAGGAAGAGCACCAGGTATCCTACTATATGCCCGAAAATCACCAGGTATTCCAGAAGACGATGTCCAGGTGGCAGGGTGACTCCCAGGTTGATGGGACACCACCCACGAAGAAGGGCACCAGGTATCACACGATATCCATGAAAATCACCAGGTGTTCCAGAAGACGATGTCCAGGTGCCAGGTTGACTCCCAGGTTGACGGGACACCACCCACGAGGAAGAGCACCAGGTATTTCACGATATTCCGATAATCATCAAGCGCTCCAGAAGACGATGTCCAGGTACCCAGGTCGACGGGATATCACCCACAAGGAAGGGCGCCAGGTATCCCAAGTTATCCCCGAAAATCATAGGTGTTCTAGAAGACGATGTCTAGGTACCAGGTTGACTCCCAGGTTGACGGCACACCACCCACGAGGAAGGGCACCAGGTATCCCGCGATATTCCCGAAAATCATAGGTGTTCCAGAAGACGATGTCTAGGTACCAGGTTGACTCCCAGGTTGACAGGACACCACCCACAAGGAAAGGCACCAGGTATCCCACGATATCTCCGAAAATCATCAGGTGTTCATCAAGTGCTCCAGAAGACGATGTCCAGGTGCCCAGGTTGACTCCCAGGTTGACGGCACACCACCCACGAGAAAAGGCACCAGGTATCCCACGATATCTCCGAAAATCACCAGGTGTTCATCAAGTGCTCCAGAAGAGGATGTCCAGGTGCCCAGGTCGACGGGTTATCACCCACAAGTAAGGGCACCAGGTATCCCAAGTTATCCCCGAAAATCACCAAGTGCTCCAGAAGACGACGTCCAGGTGCCAGGGTGACTCCCAGGTCGACGGGACACCACCCACGAGGAAGGGCACCAGGTATCCCACGATATCCCCGAAAATCACCAGGTGTTCCAGAAGACGTTGTCCAGTTACCCAGGTCGACTGGATATCACCCACAAGAAAGGGCACCAGGTATCCCAAGATAATCCCGAAAATCACCAAGTGCTACAGAAGACGACGTCCAGGTACCAGGTTGACTCCCAGGTTGACGGGACACCACCCACGAGGAAGGGCACCAGGTATCCCACGATATTCCCAAAATTAATAGGTGTTCCAGAAGACCATGTCCAGCTGCCATGGTGACTTCCAGGACTAGGAGACACCACCCACGAGGAAGGGCACCAGGTATCCCACGATATCTTCGAAAATCACCAGGTGTTCATCAAGTGCTCCAGAAGACGATGTCCAGGTGCCCAGGTCGACGGGTATCACCCACAAGGAAGGGCATCAGGTATCCCAAGTTATCCCCGAAAATCACCAAGTGCTCCAGAAGACGACGTCCAGGTGCCAGGGTGACTCCCAGGTCGACGGGACACCACCCACGAGGAAGGGCACCAGGTATCCCACGATATCCCCGAAAATCACCAGGTGTTCCAGAAGACGTTGTCCAGTTACCCAGGTCGACTGGATATCACCCACAAGAAAGGGCACCAGGTATCCCAAGATAATCCCGAAAATCACCAAGTGCTACAGAAGACGACGGCCAGGTACCAGGTTGACTCCCAGGTTGACGGGACACCACCCACGAGGAAGGGCACCAGGTATCCCGCGATATTCGCGAAAATCATAGGTGTTCCAGAAGACGATGTCTAGGTACCAGGTTGACTCCCAGGTTGACAGGACACCACCCACGAGGAAAGGCACCAGGTATCCCACGATATCTCCGAAAATCACCAGGTGTTCATCAAGTGCTCCAGAAGACGATGTCCAGGTGCCCAGGTCGACGGGTTATCACCCACAAGGAAGGGCGCGAGGTATCCCAAGTTATCCCCGAAAATCATAGGTGTTCTAGAAGACGATGTCTAGGTACCAGGTTGACTCCCAGGTTGACGGCACACCACCCACGAGGAAGGGCACCAGGTATCCCGCGATATTCCCGAAAATCATAGGTGTTCCAGAAGACGATGTCTAGGTACCAGGTTGACTCCCAGGTTGACAGGACACCACCCACGAGGAAAGGCACCAGGTATCCCACGATATCTCCGAAAATCACCAGGTGTTGATCAAGTGCTCCAGAAGACGATGTCCAGGTGCCCAGGTCGACGGGTTATCACCCACAAAGAAGGGCGCCAGGTATCCCAAGTTATCCCCGAAAATCATAGGTGTTCTAGAAGACGATGTCTAGGTACCAGGTTGAC
>JAWWMK010024517.1:0-16266 GCA_035047105.1 Galeopsomyia nigrocyanea
TATATATATATATATATAGAGCGCGCGGCGTGACCACGAGTACAAATTCCGCATTAGTATATAAACTATGTGTGTGTATGGGGTTTCCAGATAACGTCAGTTTGGTCTACCGAAATATCGATAGAGAGAGAGAGAGAGAGAGAGATGGCCGAAATATCTCTATTTTGCTGTGTGTATCCTCGGGCGCGCGCGACAAAGGGCCCGCTGCACTAAAATCGACAAAAGAGCAACAGCTTATACGGAGGGAGAATCCATTGAACCTTGGACCATCATGCGGACCTGCCATTATGTGCTGGCTCGGTTGGGGTCGCGTCGGCATTATGATCGGCCCACAGCACTTTTCTTTGGAATTTAAGATTGAACATCCGATCTGATCCCGCGCCATTGTCATCGGCCAGGTGTGAAAATTCCATTATTCGCGATTTTTTGGACGCGACCGCACGCACGAGTTGAGAGCAGACGAGAGCGGGAGCAAGAGGGAGAGAGAAAGAGAGAGGCTGACCTTTTCACAGCCCAGGATTTTTCAATAAAAGTGTAAATTTCGTCGTCCTTGCAGCTCGCCTCCTTCCCCCGCCCTTTCATTTTCTTTCTCAATCGTTCTATTCAGCGGCGCGCTGCTCTCTATCTCCTTTTATTTGGATAGCCCGAGGTTGTAGACACTTTAATAAAAGGCTCTTACAATTTTATAGAGAGATATAAAACGGCAGTTAGGATTCGTGCGCTTTTTTTTTTCTTCCACCACAGAGAGCAACTAGCTCGAGCTCGAACTCAAGAGAGAAGCTTCCTTCTCTCAGGATCACTTTAACAATTACGCTGTGCTGGCTATGTGCACTCGCAATTGAAACACGCTAGGCAGAGATTGAGTAAGCGAGAGAGAGAGAGAAACGAGAACGCAGTTATTCTGGAAATGCAATATCAAGGTTGAAAAGTCAAAGGTGCCCCCTCAAACTTTCAAGCCAGTACCAAAGACTCTCTGTCCGTCGAAATAGTCGGGGGACGAGTTGCTCGAAATAACGAGTAATACTCTCAGTTGCGCGAGCAGCAGCGCTCGAGTGCAATATATAAACGCGGGGCGGCATACCGTGGGTAGAACATATAGCCTTGCCGGATGATGCCATTACGAGCCGTTTATATGGAAAGGAAACTCGAGCGCTTCATCTCCGCCACTGCAGAGGATCCAGGGAGAGAGAGAGGGATGTGGGTTAGAGGCGGTACCTGCCGCTGCTGCTGCTCGAGCGAGTTCAACGTCGAGTTAAACGACTCGACGTGCCGTAGGCTAATTTCGTTGTCACGAGGCTTCGTTTGACCCGCTCGCCTGCGCACATACACATAGTTCAAGTTGAGAGATATATATATATATAAATATACGGTCCCTCAGATGTTTACCGAGGAAATTCAGATTGTACGAGAGGGATGTTTGCGCTCGCGCTCGTATACGTGTAACCAATTGCGATTTGTTTTTTTTTACGAGCGATAGGGGATCAAACGTCACGCACTTGCGCGCTTACGTGCTTCAATGGAGAAAGAGAAGAAGAAGAAAAAAAAAAAGCGAAGGGGTTAACCTCATTGTCCGCTTTGGATCGCTCAAGTTTTCATGGCACGCGGTGGTCGTAAAACGATATGCTGCTACTGCCTATGTGCCGGTCTGTGTGTTTGTTGTCCTTGTCGGCCGCCGCTGCCGTCGCCGATTTTCCCCTGGAGTCGTTCACGATAGCAACGCAGATGTGCCGCTCGTATATCACCCTTCCGCTTACCACATACACATACACACACACTCAAACACATATATATCTTCTCTCTTTTCCGTATATTCACTATATGGCCGAGTCTGTCCGGAATCACGGCACTTGCGCGCGCGCTCGCGCACGTGCTTTCATAAATAAGTGACTTGGCAAAGGAGACTAGCTCGTAAATCGCTTTGCGAGTTCTGCAGGGCTCGTTATTAATTCTTTTTTTTTCTCATGTATACTTTGTTCCTACTCCTCAAGTGTGTGTCATTGCGTGGGCTGACTCACATCTTGATTGCGTGTGCAAATGCAACATTGTCTTCGGTGTATCAAGATAGTTGGGTTGTTATCTTGTCTCCCCCTCGTAAAAGGATACGCTGTTACTTTTATTGACTATGTCGTGAATTACATTAGCAAGTAATGAGTAGATTGGGGCACAGGCTTATTTCGCTCTCTATCTCCGGAATTCCGATATATCATTGATGCTGACAAGTGTTTCATGAGAGCTGACGTTCTATCGTCGACAACCGCGACCGTTATAGTATAGAAGAAGTCGCAATAACAAACGTATATATATATATATATATATATTATATCGTGCTTCATCATCATCATAATACTCCCTCTCCCTTTCACAATTGTAATAATAATCGCACAAAGTGTTATTTCATTAGGCGCGATTATTAGATCGCAGCGGAGATTACGTTCACGCCTACTCGCGTGAGAGCCAAACGAGCGCGAAACTTTGGATAGGCAATCGTGTTACGTGCATCAACTTTGAAATGCCGTTTAATCGGATGTTTAATGTAAGTTATATTCGAGTGATTAATTCACCAGCGCATCGTGAAATCGATGTGAAAAATCAGAATAATATTAATATAACGAATGCATGAGGTACAAAGCGAACAATCGTATCTGATTATATCCAAATTAAATAGGTTTTAACGAGCTGCGTATCTATAACATCACCGGCCGACAAGAGGGAGAGAGACGGGGGACGGCGCGTAAAGCCCCCTTGAAACTTTACACGCGGCTCAACCGCGCTCTCATTAACTGTTAATGCATCCCCCCAGCCAGTGCTCGCATTCAATCGCTTTGCAAACGCGCGAGCGATGCGCGCGAATTTCAATACCCTCTCCAGCTTTGCTCTTCATTCACTTTTAAAACACATTTGCAATCCCACACGTCGGATACGTCTGTCGCCTTGGCAAAAAGGATCGATAAATCAGAAACGAGCTTGCATTATATCGACAAGCTGCTGTATGCCGAGCGAGAGCGACGCTAACATCCTGCGCGCCCGGACTAAAAAAACCCGACTGTGGTCTTACTGTTATGTACTTGCTGCTGCTGCTTCTGTTTGTTAACGTCCCGATGTTTAACGGCGCCGAAGGCTGTCGGGATCGACCGCCGCGAGCCTGCAACAACCGATAACTCACGTATATATACGTAGGCGAGCAAAGCTCGCACGTCGATACTCGTTCGGAATGTAGACGGTTTCCTCCCTTTCTCCCCCCTCTCTCTACGATCAGGATTGTTATACGAGAAAACTATGAGTTTTGTGGTTTCAAGCTTCGCGAGCATTGTTGTTTGTAAGGGCGCATCGATCTTTCCCTTCTCTTTTTTCTTTCTGACAATAAAAAAAGAACTACTCGGTTCGCTATGTACATTGTTCGCTTTTTTTTCATTTTCTAGCAGTTTTCGACGTTTCTAGGCTGAACACAATGGATCACGTACTTCAATTGAAGCTCGAGGGGCTGCGGTTCAACCAAACTCTGGGATATATAATAATTCCGGAATTTCCGATACAAGTGTACATGAATTCGGCGGGGCGCCGAAATGATATTCGTGCACGAAAGAAATGAGCGAGAGGCAGAGCGGGAAACAGCTATCGACAGGTTCGCAATTTTCCGCGCCATAGGCCACGGTAAACCGAGCGACCGAGCGCCAAAATGAGACGTCGCCAGCTTTAGATTTTTATTTTTACACTCTCTCTCTCGTTGGCCAGTCGGCGCATTTGACTTAGCCGAAGCCATTTCACGCGGCGAAAATTAAACTGAAACTTTCCTAGGTAAATTTATCCTCGAAGCGAGCGAGAAATGAGCGAAAAGAGAGGGCTGCTGCTCTTCCGTTTGTATATTAGATAAGTAATATCGCCGAAGAGATCAGCGACAAAAAAAAAGACGAGAGATACAGTAGTATTTCCCCTCTTCGATTCGATATGAACGCGTGGGATGACAAAAAAAAAGACTTGTAATTTTGTGGAGAGAAGAGCTGATTTTTTTTTCTCATCTGACGCTTCGATCCTCGCATTATTTATAACGGATTTACCCGGTGTTTTTTTCTCTTTTTTTTTCTTTTATTCCTCCGTATTTGCGAGCTTCTGGCACGTTGAATTATTCCAAGTGATAAATGATGCAGCGGCATCTGATTTGCGTCAGCGGCAATTTGTGTCGCACGAATCGAAGAGTAGAATACGATAGTAAAGTTGAAAGCCATTTGCCAATAAGCAAGAAAACTCGTGAGAGAGCGAGCAGCCGATAAAACGAAACAATGTTGAAGCTCGACAAACAGAGTCCAACTAAATTAAAAGCGGGGCGTGCGACGAGCTCCATCAGGTCTCCGGTTGAAATCAAGCGGCAGAGCAGATTCTCGTTTCTTGGGTGGAAGGAGGAAGGAGGGGGGGGGGGGGGGCGGGTCGCAATCAAAGTAGCCCGTAGTTTCGAACTAATTAAACTTGCCGATAAAGCCGGAAGCCGCTGGCTCGCCTACAAGAAGTATAAGCTACGGTCCATTTTCCAATAACCAGCGCCGAGAGCAGCCAGCATAGGGCACACGGTATACGCGCAACGCAACGCGCGACTCCTCAAGATAACGATAAGAGCATTAATTCCATGGCTTTATCCACCCTCGAGCATCACTGTCGATAACTAATCACATGCGTCGATAAAACTGGTGAAATACACGAAGAAAGAGAATGTTTCGAATGACATGAGAGCAGTTGTAGCGCAGCAGCAGAGCTATAGATATAGATAAGCGATGCGCTGCCGCGCGGAAAATTAATTCTCCCTTTGGTGCGCTACACGGAATTTGCCGCTTTAACGACTCACAGTTGATCGATAAAACCGCTCGCACACACATCTCTCCTCCCACTGTATAGTATTGGCCCCACGTGTGCAGCTATATGCTATCGACATTCCTCAATTAATGTCGCCCCAGCCGGCCTCTCATTCCACAATAAAGCGCGCCACCGATATTTACGCGTCTCTCCCTCTCTCTCTCGCTCTACCTCGCGTTTTAGCTCCAGCTATGACAAATATTTTTCGGGCTTTGAATTATCGGCTTATGCGCCAGAGTGCCGTCGATTACACCCTATTCCGCGAAAAATATTCCACATTCCTCATGAACGAGCGCTATGCGCATCTCTAATTTTGAGGAATGCAACGTCAAAAGTATACCCGACGAATTTCTAGTTGAAGAAACGAATAATTCTGAGAACAGAATCCCTTTTTGGCTTTACTTCGGCTCACGAAGCTTCGTAGAAATGAAATTCACAACTTTTTGAAGCGCCAATAAACCGCTGAAAATATCCGTGCAGCACCCGGGAAATTCCATTGATTATAAACTTTCGGAGTGATCTGCGAGATGTCGGTTGTAAAGTAGCGTGAAAAAAGTCGATGCATCAATTTTCCGGCAGTAAGCCCCTTAATAAACTGCTGAATCCAAGGGTAAAGCCGCCCGAAAACTCGGACGAGAGAGCGAAGTCTTCTAAGCTTTATAAACGATGGTCGCGGCGAAAGGATCGCGGAGGGGAGGGGGGGGGGGGGGGAGAAAAGAACCAATTCACCACTTTTTAATTTAGCCTTGTGCACGGGACAAGCGAGCTTTTCGCAGTGACTTTGCCAAAAAGGACGTAGAAAAAACAAGGCAGCTAGCGAGCGAGAGCGGCCGCAAGACGTTGAGCCTCGTGATTTATTTGGAGGACGCGAGCCAAAGTTGTAGCAGGTGGTCCCTCACGAGTGCGCGCGCGCACGCCCTCCAGCGCTCAGGATTGTTTTTTTAATATCAAAAAATCCCATCCGCAGCGGGAGGCAAGAGACGGAAGCAAGTTTTTCATTTATGCGTTGGGGAGGGATTGTGGGTTGACGCGAACTTGATGATTTTGTCGAGTGACTCGGGGCTTTCCAACAACGAGTGCCATTTTGCTTTACTATCTTGTGTTACGAGAACCGCTCTACTGCTGTTGCTGCTGCTAACCACTCGTTTCGAATTCAAGTGAACTCTCCACGTCCATTCGCGTGCGCAATGCACTATGCGCGAAACGCTTTTAATTTAGCAAACGCTATTTTGGCCTCGGACAAGCTAATATTCTGCTTGTTTTTGTAATTACGAAGGAAAATACAGCGTAATGAGAAAGGTATAAAAGGGAGAGAAGGAACATTTTACGCCGCCCCCTCTGTGCAGTCCAAACTCTCGTGCGTAATTTAAACATGTAGGCATTTCACCGGAAAAATTCATCTCGAAACAATTTTGTATGATAATATGGAATTTTGTAAAATAGCTCGCAGAGAGAAAAGATCGCCCCCTCTCACTGTTGAAATACGTTCTTCTCCCTCTTTTTGCTCCGTATTTGCCAAAGAGTTACTTGCTTGGAAAATTACTTTGTCAGTATACCGAGAATCCATCCTATTAATATTAAAAATACTGTATTTTTATGATCGTGTAGAACGAATCTGTGTAGAACGACGAGCTTTTTTTGGTTCTTTAAAATAACAAACTCGCTAACCTGACTTTCACTTTCGCTTGCGCATATGAATGGCCGAGCTTAACTAAGCAGCTTTGCATTTTCATTATAATTCCGCTTGCGAGAAGGAAGAAAAAAAAAATTTAATCAAGCGTCTTCTGATGAATAATAGACTGGGGATGAAACTATCAAAAAAAAGTAAATGTCGGTCTCGGTAGGAAAAAGAAGGCGGCGACTAGGGTGGATACGGATATTCGCGAAGCTTCGATTACAAGCGAGTTTGCTATATGAAAGCGTTCCCCCGGTAGCGCATATATACACACGTACAGCTGGCAAACTCGCTGGCACGTCGGGCTATACGCGTATGCATAAGCAAAGAGCGCGCAACCCGAGCGTGAAATAAAGAAGACGAGGGAGGTGCGTGGCTCGCCGCCTCCGCGAGTTCCATACGTAAACCTCAAAGAATAGCTTATTTTAAACGCTTTTCATACCCCGAGGATGATGGAATCACATTTCATTCGAGACTCTCTGTACAGTGAAAAATGATCGAACTCTTTTCCATATCGACTACCTTTTTCTCCCGCTCGCATTCTCTCTCTCTTTCTTCCTCACTCTCTCTCTCTCTCTCTCTCTCTCTCTCTCTCTCTCTATCGCTATATATAAGGATAAATAAAGTATATCATCTCGTGCGAGTGTGTATATATATGCGATTGTCTTACTATATCCACGTGCCGATTTTACCTATTGTCTCGGCAAGCAAATTTCACGGCCCTTTGTCATCTCGAAGCTCCAGGGATATGACGGATTTGCCCTCGGAATATTTATAATTCAGCGACTCGCGTGCGCCAGAGACATTTTCGACTATCGGCAGTCTATATAAAAGAGAAAAGAGATGATTGGAGTACTGTTTGCATAAGTGGATTACCGTGTATTTTGAGAGCGCTTTTCAACTCATCATCTCGTTGGACGTTTGAATAATAAAAGAGTGAAAATATGGTTGTCGAGTTCATTGACCTTTTATTATTTTTTCGATAAATATCTGATATCCACTTGCTTCTTTAAAAATATTCTTTTTTCTTGTGCACAGAAATAAATCGAGCGGAAGCGTTATTTTTTTTCAAAATTAATTTGAGTGCGCTGAATAAAAAAAGGTAAACGATGACACCTAGCCTGGGTATTCTCTTAGCGAAAATAATCGAGTAGTCGATGAGTTATATATGAGAGTGCAGTTAATCAGAGATAAGATGATAAAATCGATAAAGCCGAGCTCCCGCGTTGTAGCCGAGCGGCGAGCGCAATTTATCGCCGGATTGAAATATCATTGTGAATTATAGCCTGCATAATTAAAACCGAGCGGCCCGAAAAAGCATACGAGATCCCCCTCGAGAGTTCGCTCTCTCTCTCTCTCTCTCTCTCTTCTTTTTTTGCACCTATAACAAATAATAAATCTGTATCGGCGATAGCCATCGCACCAAGCGCCAAACGGCCGAACAATTATAAAACGGTTACGAACGACTCACACAGCAACGAAGAGAGGAAGAAAACAAAAGAATTCGACTCAACCCCCCGAGGCCAGGGAGCAGATACACACCTACATACTCGTGTGCTTTTTTTATTTTTTGCCTGTTCGTCCGAGCGATTGCATTTTCATCGCGAGAAAGAGTTGGGCTGACCGTTTAATTTCTCGATTGCTCGAAACAACGACATTCGTGACATTCGTCGCCTGAGGGAAAAAAATGCAATGTTATTCGATTGACTGCAACGATTTAAAATGCGTTCTTTCAACCCGATTTTTTTTTAATTTCTTTTTATTTTACGCCATTCGAAGTTGGCGTGGAACTCGATGGAAAATCCAATCAGAGGACGACGAAAATTTTGGATAAATCATGAAACAGAATTCGTGAGACGTATAGCGTAATAAAGTATAAAACTAATTATCTGCCAGTTCTCAAGTACATTTATAACCCCCTGTTTCCAGCCCTTCAGCTTCCATCAATTTGAACTCAGACCCTCTCTATCTCGCGAAAGTCAGAAATACGATATCTATAGAACACTTGACGTTAATTCGGCAGGCAGTTACTAATTTCATCTATATTTCAGAATAGAGTTCTAACGCTCGTTATAATTCTTCCGTCCGCTCTCGTTCTCCACACGACCTTTATAACTCGATTCTCATATTGTAACGATCGACATTCATTATTTTAAAGCAAAAGTAAAATTCTGAAATGAGACTATGTTGTATCTGCTGATTGGATCACTGAAAAAAAAAAATAAAAATGAAGGGGTATTCATATGCTGACAAATGGCGAGGGAAAAAACATCGATATATATATTACATATACATATCGCCACTCGATCTCGAAACAATGGGGCGCGCGTGCACCGGTCGATCTTATCGCATATCAATTTCCTGCGTCCAGTATGTCTATTACCTAGTCAACATTGAGGCAATTTTGCGAGACGCGCGTGCAGAGGACACTCGGGAATATAGATCGTGCACAACAGTCCGTCTTTACAGTTGTTGTTTTTTTTTTCTCGCTCTCTATCTGTATCTACGTCTATGTGTGGGTGTCTCGTCGTCCGTCGCGCGCGCACGAGGTGTATTATCAACGGAGGGGAATTATGTATTCCTACAGCGAAACTTGACACCAGCCGTATGGGGACGAGAGAGAGAGACGAGTCAACTGCTTTTCTCTCTGCAGCCCCTCGTAAAATGACACTGTAATAGACAGCTTCGCCCTCGCCTTCACCCCTGCCTCCGCGCATCCAGACGCGCGACTATGATTAACCGAGTTCCAAGGCTCTCTTTTCACGTTCTTCATCACGCTCTCTTTCTCTCTTCTACCCTGTAATCTCGTCGCTTTTTGCTTGATTATTTTTCTAGAAACTCTGCTCGCAGTATTCAGTCCCATTTGGAATGAGAATATGTGTTTCATGTGGTTTATGCATCGATGAAGAGTTTGACACGTCAATAAAAGAGGCCAATTACAACAACAGCAGCAACGTAAAAAAAAAAAACTAGAGCGAATAATCGAGCGCGCGCACGATAAAGCACTGTCAATCCGGTAGTGGGTTCATCGAAAAACCGTCGGCTTAGTTTTCTCTCTCGCTCGCTCGCTTGCATCGAGCGTCGATTTTACCAATGAAAGAGTGGCCAATAGTACATATGTACTGCGGACACGCGCATATGTTAAACCGCTGCCGTCGAACCGAATTCGAATGCGAAACTCTCTCTCTCGCTCGCGCTCTTCTCGATATTTATTATTGGTCTGCTTTAATGCGCCATAAGCTTCTATAAATGTCGGGTCAGTGTGTCTTTCCGTGCCCCTCCCCCCCCCCCCCCCCCTCTCGCTGTTTGTATCGCGCCAACATTTTCAACCGAAAAAGAAATATTAGCTCAGCGGATTTTAAAAGCGCACTACTCGCATATAAGCGCATTATCGGGGGAACGCTTAAAAGCGAAGCCCAACAGAAAGCTCGTTGCGCTCGTGTTTGCTCTTTCTATGTCGATTGCCCGTTTGCCGTTAGTATTATTTGCGGTGCGGTATTCAATGCTTAATTGATATGCTATATACGGAAATACATGCTAATTATAATCCACTATAATCAAAATCAATGCTGAGTGCAGTCATTAGCGATAAAATGGTTTGACTAAAGCTTGACCCATAAATCTGTTTTTATCAATCCGATTAAAGCTCAGAATGTTGCACAAATCGACAAGTTCAGTGAAGTCGCGCGAGGAAGATGTAAGCGTGGTAGTTTTTTTCCTACAAAGAAGGAGTGAGGCAAAATCCACATCTATATATATATGTATAGCAGGAAGAATAGCTAACCGTCGTTTTACGAGAGCTTTTATAGCCAGAAAAGTGGACTTTGCCTTCTTAAGGGAGCTTGACCCGCAAGCAAAAATACCCTTCAAAACTTTTACTCAATGCCAGCCCGCCAGCCCAACGTCGACGGATCTTTATTGCGTAATTGTCTGTTTCGTAAAAGTCGCTAGATTTTCCTTTTTCTTTGGGTTTTTTTTTTTACTATTTCTTTTATCTCCTGGAAAAGATTTAGTCTGCCAAAGACGTGATTGAGGAAAGCGATAAAAACTTGCGTCTGCCATCGGAGGCACGCACGCAGACTTACCCCACCGCACGAAAATCATCGAAAATCACAATTACATTCATTCTCCAAGAGAGAGAGAGAGAGAGAGAGAGAGAGAGAGAGAGAGAGAGAGAGAGAGAGAGAGAGAGAGAAAGAGGGCTGACAAAAGGAACGTGTCCGCAAAACGATCATCGTGGGATTTGTCGTAGAGGAAGAAAAAAAAGTGAAAGGAAATCATACGTCGAGTGAGAAAGTGCGTCGTCGCGAAAGTCTGTGCGGTGGCGATGGGGGTGATAAGAGTACCCGCGAGACTTCGTCATCGGACAACTGACAATTATTGGCCATTGTGTCCGTCCGTCCATTCGTTTCGTCGTCTTTCCTTTCTTCCATATATATATATATAGACACGAGAGCGCGTTCGTTGATTTTCGCACGATGCCTCCCCGGTGGCACGCCACTGACTAATGAAAATGGAAAGAAAAGTCCTTTATGTCACGCGCACCCCAAGAATTAATGGCGTCACGCCGCAGGATTAGCATGCCTGCCGACTACTAGTTAATATATATAACACATAGTTCTAATGGCGTAGTGCGCTGATGATGATGTGCCGATTACATCGTCGTGGTATAGCAATGGGACGACAAAGAAAGTTTGTTTTGTGCACCCTTACAATATGAAACTTTAGCCAAAGAAAAATCAGAGTTAGCGCGAGTTTTCATTAAGAAGAAGAAGAGGAAAAAAAAAGTCCGCGGGAGCAGCAAAAAAATGAAAGCCAAGTAAAGAAAATGAATCCTCCTTTGTTCGTGCGCAGGTTGGCGAGATATCCGCGTATTCTTATCGGCGGAAACAAGCGGCGCGGGTTCTTCGAAAGTTGTTACGCGCCGAGCCATCTATTTTTATTATTACCCATTTGCGGAGCGCCGGAATATCGCGTTATAAAGAGGTGGTGGCTACTTTGCGCAGTTATATAGCAATGAGATGCCGCGTGCACGCTACCTATATAGCGGCGGCGTCGAGCAAGCAACTGGAATAAAGTTGAAATTAAGAGGACGCGGCGGCGGCGGTGGTCTCTGGAAGTGATATGAACTCTCTTAAATTAAAAATACTTTCGAGTTTCCGTAAACGGCGCGCTATAAGCTCTGTTTGTCGGTCATTTTCTGATATTGCACCAGAGGCGCGCGCGTCAACGAGACTGACACGCCAAGCTCAACTTTGCTTGATTACTTCGCCCCACACCGCGGCCGGGTATTATTCATTTGATATATACCTTTCGCTTCGGATTTAACTGTAACATCGTGAGTAATGAAGTTTGAACTCATACCACTCCAATCGTAATTTTGATTATTCGTTGCTTGTACTACCGCTATATCTGTACTCACCTGCAATCACGAAAAGAAAAAGAAATACGATTTCAGTGAGGCAACTCGTAAAGCACAAACAATCATAATAATTGCAGACATATGCAACATACATAAACCGAATTGTGAGATGAAAAAAAGAACGAGGAGGCCGGAACAATATCGAGAGTGTGTCAAATACACTACCGTACCACCGGGAGAGAGCGAAAAACCACGCGACATTCATTTCCATTATGCGGCTGCACAAAAAGTGCAAGCATCCGAAGCTCGCTCGACGAGCACACTCAATGGAAAAAAAAATGCTCTTCCATCTCCGATATTATAGGTCGGAATAAACTGCACTCGAGAGAGACAGAGAGAGAGAGAGAGAGAGAGAGAGAGAGAGAGAGAGAGAGAGAGAGAGAGAGAGAGAGAGAGAGAGAGAGAGAGAGCTCGCGCGCATATCGACAACGTCGCACGAACATTTGTGTATTCTTTTTTTTTACCGAGTCTGCGTATATAGCATACCGTTAGCACGGATAATAGCGTAGTAGAAGCAAGCATGAGGACGACAACGACCAAAATGCTCGCTTCGTCGAGTCAGTTCAGCGTGCGAGAGCTACTGGCCCAATATACCACTGCTCATGCCTCTCGCCGATTATGCATCGATGCACTCGCCGTTGTACTTCTGCAAGCCTTCCCCGGCTCTCCGTTATATACCAAGCGAATACGACTCGCTTACTTCTGCTGCTGCTATTTCGCTCCTGCGCCGCGGATAAATATTTCCATTGCCGAGTTGTATTGGTACACCAGCCGATCCACGTAGCGTTATGGCTACTTTATTTTCGCAGGCGCGATCGCTGATTTTGCATTTCTTTTTTTCGATTTTTTCTAGTAAGGCTAACACGAGGAAATGATAGTTAACAATCGTGATTGACAAGGAACAATCAGCCGAACGAACAGGAGGAACAATGGAATAGTTTGTACGAGTAGTCGAACAAACGGCGTCCTTTGAGCATAATGGTATTCATTCGTCGCGATCGACGTCATTCGATGAGAACAGGAGTGCGGGAGCGAGCGAGCGAGAGGGAGCTCGTTGAAATGGAGTGAAGCCGTGCCAGTGGTAGCCAGCCTCAGGAGCATTGGTGCACGTACATACACACACACACACACACACACTCACGCACACGCGCACGTAGAGGGAGAGACGTACTCGATATATTCGTGCGGCGAACGAGAGGCTGCAGAGCAGCAGTGCACATGCGGCCGGCTCCTGGTACGGCGGGGATGATGACGAGCTGGAAGCCCAGCGTCCGAAACGTCGCTTCGGCAGGCTCCGGCCAGCGAGTTAATAATGCTGCCTCCCTCCGCCGCGATATTATCGGCGAATTTATGCTGCATACACACACACACACATAGTCCTCGATGTAGGCACTCTATGCTCGCGCTGTACGTTCACTTCAAATCATTACGTGCTCTCGTGCGTATTATGTGCACTGTTCCCTCGGATTTGCTTTCTTGCTGCTCCCCCACCCCCTCCCCCAGCCGCTTTACTCTCTCTCTCTCTCTCTCTCTCTCTATGTTTGCTCGCGCGCTTTTGACATTGATCGCATGAGCGAATAGACGTGCCTCGTTCGAATAATCGTATTACTCCTGTAAATGCGTTTGCTCGCATTGTCACTATATTCCCTGGATCTTTGATGTTCGTTGCAAACTGTGTTTGTGTTATTGATCAAAATCCCACGTTCTTCTTTTACATTAAACCTCTCGACGCGCTCCATTATTTAATCGATTAAATGGTTACCGATTTGCTCTCGCAATTTTGCGTAATTAGATGATTAATCGAAATCGTTGAAAGCCCGAGCAAGTACGCGTAATATTGTATACGTGCCACTAAAATTACGAACTCGTAATTAAATTCAGTGGCTTTAACGCACGTGCGCGAATTTATATAGCGAGTGAACTTGCCGAAAATTATCCGGACATGCGCATATGATAATTAAATTTTGACAATCGATCGAGCGAATTGTACAATGAAAAAGAAAATTTAATGAGTATCATACTTGCAGACTTTTACGGGTACGTTTTATACGCGAAACTAAGGATCAGCCGCAATTCGTGTAGCTATGGATGGTTGGAAAATGCAAATTCTTAACGAAATTACAGGTGAGGCTGAGGCAGCATTACGCGTTAGCCTCGCTCGGTGCATTAACGGCTAATTGAATGGAAAAAAAAGACGAAAGAGAGATGCGATGCGCGCTTCGCTCGCTGCGGGCAAGCTCCATTACTTCGACGTAGAGACGTAATAACTCGCGTGTTATCCAACCGTTGTTTTTCTCTCTTTCTTGTTTCGTTGTGTTTTTTTTTCTTTTCTTTATTCGAGATTCGCCTTTTACCGCTGGTTGGCCTCGGTGTTCACTTGATGCGATAGTTAACCTCCCGTCGTGACTTGGCGGCTGGAAAAACAAGAGGGCAAGTGCGGGATCGATCACGTTGGCGTGCTACGAGCGAAAAACGGAAACGAGTTCTTTCTCTCTCTCTCTGGCCGCTTTTGCACGCGTGGCAGGTACTGGCCGTTGCCTCTACAAGTCCAACACTGAATACGAGTTTCAGCTGTAAACATTTGCTGCAGCGCGCGCGCGCGCGACGTTGAAATACTGACGGGGGACCAACTAACTTTTTTTGAGATTTTTTATCCCCGTCGAATCAATTCGTCAAGCTAACTTGCCATTGATGCCATGAGAGTTTTGCAATAAATGCAGATTTATTAACGACAACGTTCGGTAAATAATTTCACATGCGTACTGTTTGCGCGAATTTTGTATTTCTTTTGCAAACCGAGGTAATGTGATTGCAAGAGTTTCGCGGAATATATTAATTAGTTATATTGACGAGTGCAAATTAATTCGTTTGCCAAAATAACACGAATATGACGTGAAACAACAATGTGTATTTATATTGTACCAATATTTCAAGCACTGTTATCGTTCATTCCATATTTACTTTGGACACACACAAAAAAAATAAATAAACAAAAAACAAAAAATAAGCAAAAAAAGTTTTCCCAAAAATTGGCCGAAAAGTCGAGAGCGAGTTTGCAGTTAACAAATAGAGCGTGCAACTGTAGAGAGGCAGTGTATATAGGAGGCACTCTAACCCGGCGAATTATCGAGTATAAACGCCCGGGATTGGGGCACGAGCCAATATAAGACCCAATAGCTCGCGGCTAAAAAATTCGAGCTCTCTTTTGGCCACGCACGTGAGCAACGGGAAAGTGGAAGAGAATCGAGGTCGGCGCTTATCACGTAATTACATCAGCCGAGTACTTACCGGGGGGTGGGTTGAACTAAAAGAAGGTGAACACGTACGGAACGTTGATATTCCGCGAACGCGCGCCACCAGGAATACGAATATGACCATGCCAAGCAATGTCGTCAGTATTGACTACTACGTGTTATTCTGCTTGACAGCATTTTGTTATTCTTTTTTTACCAAACAGAAAATCAAACAAATCGTCAGTTGGCAAACGAGTAATATATCATTCTATAGGAAATCCATTAGTTTGTTGAATATCCGCGCAGATATGTACATATAACAATAAGCAAATCGGAGATTGTTTTGATGAAAATAAATCTCGAAGCGAGCGAGCGAGCAGCAGCGACGTCGTGGCGACATGAAATTGATGAATAAATCCACTTGTTATGTACGCTGGCGACACGACAAAAATATACAAGCGCAAAAGTTGCTGTCATAGAGGCTCTCCGCTCGCGCGCCTTGATATTCAGGAAATGGGCCACGCGCGGCGGGCTTATGAAATATTCGGCGTATCCGTGCGCGACGCGATATCGCGAGAGCGTACGCCTCTTTGGGAGGCTGCAGCTTCAACCACCGCGCCGCCAATGAAATTTATACGGGCGCGACTCGAGCGTTTCACGCGGCTTGCTTTGCCAGCCAATTAGCATCTCATTTGACTCCTCGCTGCTACCGCTACTGCGCGAACAGGCTATGTCTATAATAATTCAATGTAGCTACTGTAATTTTTAAATGGTAAAACTGCCGTAGGGAGAACCGCGCGGCAAAGCTTTTATTCGAGGAAAATAAAACAAAAAAGAAAAAAATCTAGTTCACTTAGAGCCGGTAAATCCCACGTATACGATGGAACGAAATGGAAGCGCGCGCGAGACGTCGCAACAAAATCCAAAGGTAGAATGCAAGCTGCAAAGCTCCGTTTTTCTGCTCCCTTTTTTGGATTTCCAGCGGATCTTGTTTGTCTCGGCAGTAGAGATTAGGACGGTTGCGTCGCTCTCACAGCTGAGTATCCGCGAGCTGGGGGGGGGGGGGGGGGGGGGGGGGAAACAATGGCGGCCAA
>JAWWMK010024528.1:0-16266 GCA_035047105.1 Galeopsomyia nigrocyanea
CCATGCGATCCGTAGAAAATAAGCTAAATTATTGTAGTGCATTATTCAGCACACCATTTATATAATGCAGATATGTAAAAAAAAGCATTTATTTTGAATAAAAACTCTTAAAAAAAAAAAAAAAAAAGTGGTACCTTAAACCAGCGCCTTAGACCGCTCGGCCACGCTACCTCTATTCGATCTTGGAATATGTCAAATTTTGAACTGCTTTCAACTTTTCCAGTCTGTTTAACTATAACGCATCACAGCCGGGCAAACACAAATCGTTGTTCGGATTTAGCTTTATTCTATAAGAGATTTATCTCTAAACAAAGTTGATGGATAAGTTATCTACCAGATTATACTTATATCCTTCATTTATTGCGTAAACTAAATTACAATAACAAATTTGGTACCGCCTATATCTTGGTTGTGATGTGAATTTTTTTATTTTACAACTCTTACTCGGCATTGCAAAATAATCAATAAAATATTGCTTCAATTTATGTCAGCTGCAGCTCCAACAAATGCACACAGTAAAGCTTTACGGATCGGTAACGTTGATAAACATTTTGATAGACAGCGAGCAAAAAATCGAAGTTTATGCGCGGAGTCGGGTGATCGTTTCGAAATTAGCGCGGTTGAACGAAAAGTATAGTGAGAAATTTTATATTATTTTTATAGTGTTTGAAAAAGATTTACAAAAGCTATGTAGGTGACGCGATTGAGGGAAAAAGCTGAAGAGCTCGTTGCTCGTATTATGTGACTGGGGAATAGTTCAAAACACACTGTTGGCGAACAAATCGTGAGCAAATTAGGTTATCATGATTTATCAAAGCTTGCTACTTCGTAATGCTGACAAAACTATTCGGTTGATATTATGACGTTACGTATTTTACGTATTATTAACCGAAAACATATTGTCAAAGTATACTGAAATAAACGACATAAATAGATACAGAAGTTATATTTATTTTCAACTACTTGTGAATGTATCATAGTAAATATTACAGACAAATTTTGTACAAGTATATCTCTAATTCAATGTAGAACTATGAATTATTATGAATTATTTTACGTGATACTTAATCTGTCTTAATCTGTCTTTATTTTAATGCGTAAAATGTTTGACGTACGACGCCAATGATTTCGATACAATTTGTTACGAACGTACATACCTACTTGGACTATCATAATATGCTATAATAAAAAAAAACGGTTTTTATACGTTATAAACGGAATCTTTGTATTTAAAAAGAAAGGTACAAGTAAAATAATCGTCGCCGTTGGAAGACAAAATTTACATTAAGAGGGACATGACATACACATATGTATGCCACGTTGCATACCTATACATCGACTTCAAAATCCGCCTCCAGCAAGAGGCAAGATGATTAAAGTATAATACTAGAACGTAGAAATACGATTTTGTTAAAATTGGATAGTTATTAATTTTAGGATAACTAAAGTGTGAGTCTTTTTGTTGATTTAATTTTTTTTTGCGAGTCTTTTTGTTGATTTAATAATTAATTGCTGTGTTAATATGTGCAGAAAAAAGTAGAGTATAGTGAACAATTATTATTTTATAAGATATCGTTAATGTTAAAATTTATTCGATTAACATCATACTTTAAGAATGGAATATATTTTTGAATTATAGGTATTACATTTTAACTTTCATTCATCTTATAAGTATAGCTTATAAAGTAGAAAATTGATATAAGTGAGCCAATTACCAAATTAGTATTAGGGATACACGGGCAACGTAGTATAGTGGCAAATAGTATTATAATCCATTACAACATTGTAAAATGCTGCGATGTATCTTAATGGTGACTTTAATAATCTAATTTTAATACAACAATCATTTTATCGATATAGATTCCAACATTTCAAATGCTTTCTGAAGCCTCGAAATAAACGTGATAATTCCGATTGAATTATTCTAATCAAAACTTATTTTTTCAGCTGTGTACAGCAGGAGGTAAAGAATACTTTAGCAATGAATTGATTGACGCCGTAAAAAATGGCGACAATAATTACGTTCGTTCGATTCTTCGGCAAGTAAAGTTAACTAATGTATCTGATAGTGATGGGTCAACTTTACTTCATTGTGCAGCAAAGTTCGGAAATACGAGTCTTACTCAGCTTCTCATCAAACTGAAATTCAATGTCGATGCTCAAGACTGGTTGAACGATACTTCTTTGGTAATTGCCATCAGACAAGGACATCATAGAATAGTGAAGCTTCTCATATATGGAAGCCAATGCTAATATGTATGTCCCAGACAGTCTCAATATGAGTTCACTGGAATGAGTTCTCTACGACACGTGGCCAATGCGAGAAAGTACCATTCATACGTTTTTGGATTGAGTTAAATATGACTGCAAATCCAATGAAGAAATAGCTAGAATAATGTATCGAGTTAACTGCCCGCTAACTCGACTCATGTATTTGAATAACCCAGAAGTAACGAGAATAATGCTGAAGATGGGTCTACCAGTTGACACTCGTGAGCCGTATACCGGCAATACTGCATTGGATTTAGCCGTCGACTTGGTTGATTTGGAAAATGTTAAAGTTTTGGTGGGGCACGATGCGAACGTTTGCACTGAAAACAAATATGGAGAAACTGCCTTACTGTTTAGTTATTACTTTCATGAGACTGATGTGGGTTTGCAGATTCTCAGGATATTATAGTATGGTCAACAAGTACGGGATGATGCAACTTTACTCGATAATGAACTACGGAGATGCTGCGGCTATATC
The DNA here is from genome assembly GCA_035047105.1 of Galeopsomyia nigrocyanea. NCBI lineage: Eukaryota > Metazoa > Arthropoda > Insecta > Hymenoptera > Eulophidae > Galeopsomyia > Galeopsomyia nigrocyanea. Next base: position 2,750 of record JAWWMK010024528.1, read on the forward strand.
AACGTTGTTGGAATATGACATCGATCTTACCGCTAAAGACAAGTACGGCGACACTCTGATACACTATTTGGTGGGTAACAAGAATCTTGGGGTCTTCAAAGAATTGAAACGCAAGGAGTTTGACATCGACGCTCGTAACAAGTGTGGATCGACGATATTACACGAAGCTGTGAATCATGGGAATATGAGCAGCGTCGTATTTCTGTTGACTAATGGCGCTGATGTATCGGTTGAGGATACGCAAGGTTTGACACCTTTGTTTTACGCTTTTATTGATACGCCACAACAGTATCGGTACAAAAAATGCATCGAGCTGCTACTTCATCACGGGTTTAATCCTCATGTCACAGCAACGGGCCAATCTGTTTTTGACAAAGTGGCCGAATATCAGCATTATGTTCTGGTACAACCTGTATTGGCTCATTTAGCTATGTTAAGAGCGCAAGGAATACAACTGAATAGAAGAACTACGAGATCAATCAAGTCGCACCAAGAAATGAGAAGGTACTATAGAGAATGTCTACGACGACTTGATAAGCTGAACTCTATCAAAGTTTAAAAATCGATGACGTTCAATATTCTGACTGATAGCAAGGAGAAAATTTCTCATCTCACTAGAAATCCACAGCTAGTCAGAAAATTGGTTCGCATGAGTTACAAGTGTCATTCAGAATTGTGCTACTGCGTGAAAAGTTTGGAAAAGCTATTCGCATAGGTAATTTGAAAGGCAAAGCTGCTGAAGCTGTGGGTATAAAGCATTTATATTAAATGTTGGCTCGAAACATATCATGATTAACAAAATCATCAGCTACTTGAGATACCAAGATTTGCTTAACTTGAATAAGTTTATTCAAAAGAACGAAGATTGATGTAACGACATCGATAATACTAATTTTCCCATCTTCTTTAGGTTGTCAGTATCATGTAAATAATATAATGGAAGATAATAAATTTTATTTGAATAATAATAATTACTGTGCGGTCGTTTTTCTAATTCTTAATTTGAAACGCAGTTTTACAATGTTGCAAAAATTAATTCCAAAACTTCGACTAAGAAAAAGCAGTGATACTTTTAATTTTTATCATTGCACTCATAGATTATAATAATAAAAATACACAGCTCATCATCATAAATAATTAACCAGGCTGTATTAATTATAATTAGCTTTTATACAGTCGAGATGGAAAACAATATCTATTTACAATGACATTAAATTTCTTCGCATTTTTTCGAGTCTCTTGAGATAATTTTTAGTAAAAAAAAATTTCGCTTTTATTTTGTACTCGAGTGAACTGACAAGACACATCCACGTTTTCAACCATATCAATTTTTAAGGGGGAATATTTTGTCAATGTTATAATAAAGTAATTCCAAAAAAAAGCATAAAAAATCAGCATCATTATCACAAATAACCCAATGCAACGCTTCCTTTTTAAGTAAGCAAACTATCAAAGGCGCCTACGTAATCCTTACGTATAGTGCATCTCACCTTTCATACGGTATGTACTTATGTAAAGACCAAATGAATATTGAAGCTCATTTTAAATCAAGTTTTTGCAAAAGAAGCATTTTATTACACAACTGACTCGTTTCATGTAGTTTAGTTGCATCTGCGCATCTCACGAGTAAAGTTTTCATGTTTCTACATGTGTTGAACCTCAGGAAAATGGTGAGTTTGATTTGCATAAATCGTTTTCACTTTTCGTAAAATAATCATATCTGCTTTATGTTCATTCATAGCCCGTGATATTGTTCTATTAGCATTTGATCGAAAATTGTTATTCTGTTATAGCACTTATAAAGTTTAATTTGTACAATAGTTTCGTACATTCTTATAAGTTATATTTTTTCAAATCTAAATATTACATTTCTACAATCTCCATTATTTACTGACAGTGTCAGCGCTATAAATACAAAACCACAAGGTTCGAAAGATCGAAATGTCAGATGTGAAAGATACAAGAAAACGATTTTCTAACGTAATTAATCATGACTGATATATTCATCGAATTACACTTATTTTTATAATATATTATTGCAGTACAATGTTAAACATGGAAAGATAGTTTTTGCCGACAGCTTGATCGAACGCATCAAACAAAATCATTCTTCGGACGTACAATCCATTCTCTGTGGTGCAAGATTTCCCGAGGATTTCGTTGATAGTGATAGAACGACATTGCTACATTTATCAGCTAAATACAATAATGAAATGCTGACTCAATACTTGATTGATCGCGGATGCGATGTGAACGCTAGAAATATTTTTGGTGAGACTCCACTGCTATGGGCTGTGAGAACCAACAGCTTCAATACAATCAAGCAACTGCTTGGCAAAAATGCAGATATCTACACCAGCATCAGTCCTGACTCTAGAAGTATACTAGAAATAATTTTGACGAGTGAAGAAGAAATACCCATCGTAATTATCAAATATTTATTCGCTATATTAAAAAACGATTGTCGAGATGATGAAGAATTGGCTGATCTACTGGAAATAGTCAATTGTCCGCTCTACTACATAGTACTCTTGAAAAATGCAGATTTTACAAGAAAATTGCTACGGCGAATCCTCTTTAATAACGCTCGTAATCTTACCGAAAAAGATTTAATCTGGGAAGAATGGTTATCTTAATCGATTTGTAAAGTTATAGCTTCGATTGATAATATCAAAACATGGAACTAGACGACCAAATAACAAATTTAATATAATCAATTTATCTAGTCACTTCACAGATGTTTGTTACGCCAAGCAGGAAGCTTATGGAATAGGTGATGTGAACAACAATTGTATTTAACCATCAGTACAATTAAATTTAGTTAGGCAGCTGTTAGTTTAATATAACAAAAGAAAAAAATAAATTTTAATTGTGACATGACATCAATATCTTTAAGAAGATTTTGGACGAATAATTTTTATGTCTTAGTTTATATTATCTAAATATTCAGCCCAGATCTCGTTAAGACTAAGGCAAAATAGCCAAGAAATAATGTAATTTTAATTATAATCATTTTAATGATCTCGATTTATTCTATAAATTGTAATGTTACATTAATTATTTATGTAAGCCAAGTACTCTTATTCTTACATTTGGAATGCGCGCTCTGCTTGCATCGACCGTGGCTAATTTTTCGATACTCCATTTGTGCTCAAGAATTAAAACTATATTTAATATTTACTAAATAAATAATAATAAATTGCACTGTACCAATTGTAAATTTTCGAATATTTCACTTTCACCAATTTGAATAAGTAAAAATGAATATTCAGTTATTACCTGTTCATTGTATAAGATATCATATTCAAGTATACATATTTGTTTTTCTTTTTTTTTACGAAATTTTGACATATGTGAATTTCCATTTTTAAATCAAATACACATCGTATTTAAAGTTTTAATTATTATTTTTTGTAAAATTGTAAAATGGTTAATAATCGGAGTGAATAATTGTGGGTTGAAGGAAAGTTTTACCGATATGCCTGAAAAATCGGTAACTTATAGCCAATCGGAAGCAATACAATTGCTATTCGGATCAAGAAAGTGAGTACAATAACCTTTATGTTTAATCGTCAAATTATCCCTCAATGAAACTTACTTTCTCATGCGCATAAAATAACACTAAAAACTTATCGGATATACGGAACATTTAATATTTATCTGTCTTTATAAGCCGGTACTCTGCAAAATTCGCTAAGGTCAAATTGAAAAAAGCAATTGCAAACGTCATGTTCGCGAGTAGCGAGATCGCTCTTGCCGCCGCACGGAGCGAAAGCTGCACAGCGGATAAGTACTTGTACAACCGGTTGGCCGGCACGCCGACGCATAATCTTCGAGTCGGCCACGCCACGGCCGCGCTCGGTGTTGGACGATTTTAATTCATGTCTCTCGCGTGACCGGGAATATAGCACCTCGTTTCTGTCTGCGACCGTGGGTGCGCGCGCGCGAGCGAAATTTCCTGCTATCAATATATGGATCGTTTTTTTTTTGTTTTATGGGCGGGGCTGAGAGAAATTTGCCGTACGCCACGTTGTGGTAAATAGTTGCTGCCTGTATATATATCTATTGAAAATACTCACTTCAGCTTCGTCGTCTTACTTCTTGATGGCTTTTAGATTTATAGAGGGCAAATAATTTATAGCTTTTAGTGAAGTTTGTCTTTGACTGGAGGAATGTAGATTAGATTCGATTGTATTCATTTTTTTTTCTCAGATAATGCATTGGTGGTCAGTAAATCAACAATAATTAATTGATTACATATTTTAAACAAAATAACGTATACTTCGCAAGCAGAGTATTTTTTAAATAATTTTTCTCCAAATAACTGCAGTTTTATGAAAACATTGTAGTATATTTTCTTTACAATTGAAAATATTGTAGTGCGTAACGCTTCATGCTCGATTATATATTCATCCAATTATCTGTAAATGCATACGATTGTAACTTGAAAAAAAAAAACTTCATCCCCCATTTAAAAGATACACACACTAAGTATGCGTCAAGATAATATATAGCATATCACCTTTGTCAGCTTAAAAATACAAAACTCTAGAAATGCCGCTTTCCTTACACACTGCTGTGTCTTTCAGGACCACTTCAACGTTGTCTATACCGATAATCATCCCATCTGGTATCTCCAACTCGCGTGCAAGATAGTAGCATGCAGGCAACACGCCTTTTATCTCTTTAATCCCCAACGTTTGCATATTTCAAGATCCTGGCCGTTCGTTGGTCGAAGTTAACATTTTCAATCTACTCAACAGACCAAAGTCAAACTATATAATGCATTAACGATTTTGTCGAAAATAAAACAGACTACTTACAGAAAACAAAAACGTAAAATCAACTTTGCCTCATTATATTAGCGAATTGAACACGAGAGACTCCATTTGGTAGGCACGTCTTGACAAGCAATAATCGTGTAGTGTTATATGTGGTTGACATGGAGGCCAGCCGACAATATTGGATTAACGTGGCGCGCGGTTCATTCACATCGCCGCCTATTCCGTCGCGAGAGACGAAACGTTTGTAAACGTATGTATGTAGTTTCTCGCGTTATTACGTATAGTACATGATGATGTGAATTTAATTTTACATCACGCTGTCGAATTTACATGTTTACGCGCCGTTGTATTTATATGAAAATTCACACGGAATAAAAAAATATACAGATAATTAATTAAAAAATAATTAATCGCACGCACAGTGTGCATTCAATGGTAATTTTCTGTATACATGCAAATGCGAAATGAACAGTAAAAACTATAAAAAAACCAATTGAATTGCAAATATATATATAAAAAAAAGTCTACCGGTTTTTACTTATTTTCAGAGACGTTACAGTCAGATCGTTATTACACGTAGAAAGTATAAATATGTAATTAGCGGCGCTTAGGAGAAAACGTCGGCTTAAAATATACTCCAGCTAAATTATTTTTAGCTCTTCACGCACACACATAAAGTGTGCAGCTCGCTGCATAAATTACAACGAGTATGCACGCGAGTATATAGCGCCGGCAAGTGTTTATGAATGAATATATGTACCACATTGAACGCGTAACACGATAAATGTGTCCGATTCACTATATATACCTATAACTCGAAGGAGTGTCAGACGACTGTCAGTTCAAGGTCCAAGATGTATAGACGATGCAGCATCCATCTCTATACAGTAAATTCAAGTTCCTTGAACTTGACGGACTGTAAAGTTGTCGCTCGTGAAGAGCTCGCCGGCTGGCGCGGTTAACGATGAGCGCGCGCGTAAAAGGCGTCTTTCTTGCCTCGATATAAATGCAAATCGGCAGACAGACCGCGCGTAACGAGTCCGAAAAGATTTATGAACGTCGCGCGCTCGCAAAGATGACAAAAAAAAATGCAATCTTGACGGATTTTCATCGGTGATATTGATTGAGTAACTTGCTTTCAAATAATAAATAAATGAAAAAAGAGTTGATTGAGCATTGGCTAAATTGAAAAATCGAGAGCGCGCGATTGCCCATTAAAATATTTAAATCAAGGTAATACCGCTTTACACCGAGATACGAATCAATCTTGGAAGTAGTAATTTTTAGCACTTTGCGTGCTCGATGACGATGATGATAATAAAAAAAAAGAGGAAAAGGCAATGTTAAAAGGAAAAACTACGCTTGCGGTGCATATAACTCAAAGCGAGAGAAATTCTTGTTAGCCTCGATGCAACCGCGACACACCAGCGTCAAGCTGATATTTATCGAATCTGTGCGTGAGAACGAGAAAAGAGAAACCTAGCTTATATGTGCAACCCACAAAAAAAATTTTTGTATGTAATATAGAAAATTGTCATTTCAAAGTTGATCTCTTTTTATGAATTTTAGTACTGACAGATATTAACTAAAAATTCTGATAGGACTTGGGGTCGATACCGATCGATTAGACTTTCCTTCGAATTGATTATTTTTCAATTAATGGTAAAAAAATGAATTTAATTTTAGGTACAATAAAGATGAGATTTTATATATACATTTCAGTGTATCAGTGCTACGTTAAAAAAGTTAAATTTAACCAAAAGTTTCCACAATCGTGATCTACAAACTAGATTAGAATCAGCAAGTCATCAGGATACCCGAAAACCGGTTGACATGAATGTCAACTTAAAGTCTTGACCTTCTTTGATACTTAGTGTCATCCGTAAAAAAAAATGATGTCTTCTTCCGATACGACTAGTTATTTTTATTCAAAAAATCTGTATAATTTGTAAAACCTTGAAAAAACAATTAAAAAATAATTAATGACTATCGACTTCACCATAGCATCAATCACATAAAGTTGTTGCACACAAATTCCTCGTACAAACGAACTGACGCAGTACAATACATTATTGCCAACAAAAAAAAACAGAGATACAGCATCAATGCTTGAACGATTTCGGTCTTGCTTCTGCGCACACCATGAGCAAACAGTCAGATAAGCTGCTGAGCAATACGTATTGCAAAGAGACAGTCGCCGTCACGCCCTGGTGATAAAGACGCGACGAGTCAGATTTCACCGGGTCATTTTTGCATTGAATGAATAACCAATGAATCGAACCACTCGTTCGTCATATCATTTTTGCCACGCTCGATTGACAGCAGCAATTCGTTTCAATGCAAATACGCGAAATGCGAGTTCAATTTAATAAATGACAATAAATGTTCGTATAAATGTATATTAACATAAATGTATATATTTATTTATCGAATAAATTATTAATCTAATGCAAATGAATCGGCAGCTACAACTTCCATATTTAAAATGTCATAAGTCTACGTGCCGCAGAACACGCGTAGCTATACAGACGTTTACGACCCCTCTGGCATCACCCCGTTGCCCCAAGTCAAAGATTGTTCTTGTTCTTGTGTTTAATGGCATCGCCGTATTGCATTAAAGCAATTTTGACCTGTGCCAGTTTCTTGCAATATGGCTTAAGCTACTTTTATATGGTCCACAGTTTATTTAGAGAAAATTATACCAAGTCAAAGATTATAAAGCGTAACGGGCCTTCCAGGTAAGCTGCCCAAATGTCTCCGACGCAATAAAATATGTGTAGGCGGAGTGGCGGCATCCGGACCCCGCCGTCACGTCAAGTGCATCATCGCCGACCCACGGATTTGTTATAATCCCCTAGCTGCAACTGAATGTAACGGAGAGGATAATGAGTCATAATATTTGGCGTCAGTCAAAGGTGTGTTTGTCTTTTCGCCTTATACCTGGGGGTGAGCAAACAAATTGGCTCTCTTTTGGTCGCCCACCAAGTTCAGTTTTGACACTAAGCTGGAATTAGCATATTTATACAGTGTGACTCCGATTTTATTGTGCTTTCCGGAGTCGACGCTGAAGTACTGTATTACCTTCATATTTTTTCATCAATTTCAAAAAATATTCATTTAGAGTAGAGTATTAGTAGTATTTTTGTATGATCATATCGTAATGTGTGTGTGTGTGTGTGATTAAAAAACATTTTTAGATTGTGTAAGGCGCAACTCCTACAATTTTATCATTTTATCTGTAAGATTTAGTGTGTTTAGAATATTTTATATCGGCGCCTCTTATACACTTTGATCGCTGACCAAAATCTAGAAGGTTTGTTATACGTTTAGTGTACGTTTGAATATAATGATGAACAATCATACATTTTTGACCTATTTTTCGTTTTTTAGCAGACCGTGTACTCGATTACTTTTACTCAATTAAATAGATATTACCTATTTCAATTAATAACGTCCAATTAGAGATGATCTTATTAGGAAATTAATTACGGAGCACGTGGCGATCGGATGCTCGAGTTTTGTTACATCAACTTGTATAATGGATTATATAAATTTTTTACGAATCGGATAAACATTAGCTGTAATAAAATTATTATTATCTTCATCTTTGAGAATTTTTCAAAATAATAACTCACATATTTCAGTCAACAGTTCGGCAACAATACAATATTCTAAAATTAACTTATATAAATTTATCTAGCCAAGTGCTCATTTCCACCGTCTCGATCTATTTCTAACACTTTATTTTTAATTAAGTATACGAGACACACGCACATCACGATCGTCATCGAAACATTTCCATTCGGCTTTTATAACATGAAAAACTTCGGATTTTGACTATTAAGATTACTTCAACATGCAATCAACAGTCTGTCGCGACTATTGCAACTTTATTTTATTTTTTATTTTTTTTTTTGTTTTCGTCTGACCTCGCTTCAATATTCCATGTCACATTGTGGATAATTGTTCTCATAAAAAAAGCGCATTATCAGTCTATGATTTGTTCACTCATCGCCGACAAGTTATATCTGCATTCGATCATTATGTCTTCAATTATATACTACTCTAGTATTATTCCTATCCTTGCAAAGCAAAAAAAAAAAAAAATATTCTATACTGGCGTAGTTATAAAGAACTTGTTTACCGTTGACGTAAATATTAACATCAACAAATTTTTATGCACGAAAGAGTAAAAATTATCGAACAATAATTTATTTATCTTCCATACTGCTTCACAAAATCATATCGAAAATTCCCCCGACTCCAGTGTATGATTACATAAATTGGAGCAAAAGTTTCCGCGTAGCCGTTCTCCAAAAGCGTATACGAAAAAACAAAAAGCAAAATAATAATAATACAAGCAAATGATAATCTGATAAAGCGTCGATGCATATCTTCGTTTCGTGCAAGCCAGATTATAAATCCCATGACTATACACAGACCATGCAGAGCTAAATGAAACCCATTTCTCAAAGTCATTGCAGGTATGTCGCTAGAGAGAGACCGAGAGAGAGAGAGAGCAAGAAAAGAGCGACCCCATATAGGGGTGTGGTGGTCCAAAGGGTCTTGTATAAGGGCTCTTAAAACAGCTTAAAAATCTCGCGTTACACACACACACACATACTATCTTTGAGCTTGCCTGAGAGTCTTTCTCCAATGGTTGTGCGTGTGTATATGTTACGTATATACTTCGCATTCCGAAATCCACGTGTTCGCCGGCACGTTCTCATTGGGCATTTAAAGCTGATCACGTGAAGCGCACGAGGCCGGTTTTCTCTCTTGTCTCTCGCGTTCTTCCTCCTCTCTTTTACGAGCGACGACGATGACGATGGCGCCAGTCGGCTCTCGATTATATACTTATAACATCGTGTGTGCACCCTTCGAAAAATTCAGTCAAGGAAACGCACCACGTCGTGGTTCTATTATCAGCGAGAATTAGATTTTTTTTTTTTTTTGCTTAGAGTATCCCATCGGAAATTTACGCTTGTTTTTTGTTGTTGCCCCCCGAGCGAACATTGCAATTTACAAGAATTGAGGCTGTAAGTCGCGCAATGCTCCGATTTGATAATAATGCATTTTAATGATAGCGAGCCGTGACAAGAAGGCGTAAAAATAAAAGCCGAGAGGGAGAGATTGATAATTTTTTTTTACCTGCTCGATATACATGAGAAAAAAATTACTGTTCTGTGTATATTATTTATGCTTTTCAGTGCAGTATACATTATGTGGAATTTTATTTATTGCATTTCTCGAATTTCGATTGATCAATAATGCCGATGGTGCTTGCGCCGAAAAAGAGTTTGACATAGCGATTTTATGATAGTTGCATCATGCATTAATCGCAGCATATGCATTTATTTAAAGACCAACGATTATTGGTTTTTTTAAAGGAAAAATGATTTTGAATTGAAATTGAAATTAATCAAATGATTTGATAACTTTTTACTCCAAAATATTTATTCCATCGAGAGAATCTAATTAAATCAAAGTAAAACCGTAAATGTTAATGATTTTCTGTAAAATTTCGATTTTCACGTGCAACACCCATATACGAATCAACTGAAATTAAACAAAAAAAAAAAACTGGAGAACTCGCGCACTACATGTCAGAAAAACACGGAGCCGATCGAAATTAGTATTGCAAATGTTCAAAATAAAAATCTCTCTCTCTCTCTCTCGAGCGCTCGCAGGTAAGAAGAGCGATCAAAGAAAAGAAAGAAAGGAGGAGGAAGAGAAAAATAAAAGTGTATCTCTGCGTCCGTATACCGTGTACATGTATACGTGCAGAGTAGTGAGAACCCAATGGTAGTATAGCTGTGGAAGCTGAGGGTTATGGAGGGGGGGTACACCGAGCGAGAGTCGAGTTTGGGAGGTAAGTAGTAGTAGTAGTAGTAGGGAGATAAGCCGCTTCGGCAACAGTGGTGCGACAGCGCCGCCGAGTGTTTGTAAGTATAGTCTTCAGTCCGTGGTGTGCCAGCTAAAGGGCGAGTGACGAGAAAAAGAGAGAGAGGGAGCGCGGTGCCGGCTGCTTTTTTTTTTCACGTTTCGCTTTTCCTCCTCCACGTGCATTTTCAACATATATAGATTATACGCGAAATGTATGCAGCCCAAGCTCCGTGTTAAGATCGTCACAGCAGCGTATACACACCAACGTCGACCAACGTAGGTTTTTGCGCTATCATCGTCAACTTTTGCTGTCTGGAACTCAATCGACACACAAATCTGTAAGTTACCATTTGTTCATGACAAAAATGTGATTGGTGTTACTAGTGCGCGCGCTGAGAGAAAACGACGAGATATACAACTCTTTGCTAACCGCGCTTTCGAAAAGCTTTCGTTTTTTTTTTTTTATTTGTTCGTGTAGTCGTCTCCGTTTACTACCTAAAAGCAAAGTGTGTATGTTTTCGAGCGAGAGATAGAAAGTCTTCTTCTTCTTCTTTGCGCGAGCAATGAATTATTAATGAAAAATCGCGTATAGGTACGTAAAAACTTTACTCAAATTTTTCGAGTCTCCCTCGTGACGTGGCAAATGTACGTGTGCTCCGAAGTGTGTGTGTGTACGTGTTATTGTTTGTATAAGCTTGAGCGTTTAAATTAAGCGACAGACTCGAGCCAACGGCATACTGTGTAAACACTGACGACGTTACATTCGCGTGAATATACGAATGTGAATTTCAGTCTTGAATTAAAATTGTACCTTTTTTTGCAAAATCACTAAAATTAGATTCGGAGTTTATTTGCGATTCGTGACGATCGTTTTACGCGCTGCGAAAACAATGAATGAATCGTCCGACGCGCAGATGGTGTTCTGTGGAAAAAGCGTCAAACGGTATATATACATACGTGCAGACAAGAAAAGATTCAGTGGTTTTGTTGAGAAAATGCTCGCGTATAGCACCATTTCGTGTCTATACGACGCCTTAAGGCATTTTTGAGGGGATTATCTCGACAATATGTGTCGATATTTCAAGTAGAAAGTATATTTCGTTTCGTCGTTTCGAAATTCTCGTGAAATACGCAGAAATTAATCAATTCTTCACGCAATGTCGACAGTCAGCCGAAGATACGAAAACAAAAAAATTGATTAAAATTTATTTATCCGTTTGGTTTGTCATTGAGAGAAACGCAAACCAATTAAGATAAAAACTTCAAAATTAATTGACATTTTTAGTTATCTACGCGTATATATACGAACACACTTCAATCTATTATCGCCAAGCGCACAACCAATCGAATATTATAAAAGAACATTAGAAAATAGTAAAATAGATATAAAATAATATAATTACAACATCGACGGACGATACATCTCGATTAGCAGCTCTTATCGAAGTCCGAAAAAAGTACTATACGTACATGTAGTGTATTTTTAACAGGGTATCGCTATCTTTACAGATTGTCGGTTTTATCGAGACTTTACAACCGGCTAGTTAGCCGGTCTCTCTCTCTTCGAGCGTGTGCCGCATAGCGCAGGTTCAATGAACCGCGATGTACGACTTGCAACTTGAGCGCGCGCGCGATATACAATCGATCAACCGCGTACTATTTCTAAAAGCTTCTTTTTTTTTTTGTTCACTTCGGATGACACTGAAACGTGCAAGCATACTGGAATAAACTATTATCAGCGCGCAACAAGGTAAATGTCGTATATCTAATCTTGATTTGTCGATGTTATCTTCGGGGACAAGGAAAACGTTGACGTTGAGTGTTATTACTGATACTTTTATTAATTATACAGATTAACCGTGACTAATTAAGCCTTCTTAGTAAGTAGATCAAATCTCGTAGAAAAAAAAATGTATTAATCTTTCATACAGTCTAGACGACGATATATTATACCTATATATATATAGGTACCAATCCTACCAGTCGCGACTTTTATAAATAGAAAAAAAAGACAAAAAAAAAAAGAATTAGCAGCAGCAGTCTATACGCGAGAATGTTAACTTTCACCGGCGATACAAAAATCTCTCGCGACTGCAAGCAAACACGGAAAAACTACACACATATGTATATATAGATATATATGCACCGGAAGGTAAAAAACTCGCAGCACCGAAGCGTAAAACGCAAAGAAACCTTGGTCTATAGCGTTATAAAACGTGAGACGTACCGTCTCTCCGCGTTATATAGCCGCGACGCATCTCGTCGTCGCGCGAATCGTATTATAATATGTCGAGGCTGTGCAAGGGCGCGACCAGTGCAGGAGAATACGTCGCCGCGTGTGTCGCGAGCGCGAAAATTATGCTACCGCTGTCGGAGATTCAATTCTATACCGCTTGATCATTTTTTTTTTTCAAAAAAGTCGAGGATATGGCAGTCACTTAAAAAAGAGTGCGCGCGCGCGAAAAGGGAGACGACGATCGAGTTCTGTTTTTCTTTTTTTCGACGACGATGGCCTTTGCATTTCGTCGTATTGCGAAACTCAGGTAAAAAAAAAAGATTTTTTTCGCTCGTTTATATATATTTGGCACTTTCATCTTACGTATATGGCCAAATCCAGAAAACAATACCTATTTTCTGAGGATCAGAATTGAAAAATGTTTTTTCGCCGCTAGGGCTACCGGATCTATTTCCTCTTCTTATTTAAGGTATGCAGTGACGGAAAATGCGTGAACATTAAAAAAGTCCGCAGGAACTACTTTTTTCAGCATTATTTCAATATTAATAACAAACTAAAAATGTAATTATTTTGCAATTTTTGTGATAACTTGTCACCGGATAATTATTTTT
>JAWWMK010024559.1:0-16258 GCA_035047105.1 Galeopsomyia nigrocyanea
TCATGAAAGAATAATCATGGAGCAAAAGGCCTCCTTTTTTTACACGTGTTTGTATATCTATATACATGTCCGGGGGGGCCTTAAATTGACGTATTCGAACGATCAATTGATTTATATCCGTTGGCGAATTAGTTGTGTACTTATTAACTTATCTCGTGTTATTTGCTATTTCATCGATTGCATTGTATTTGTCGCAGCATTTTCAATGAAAATATATTGCATACCGATATAATTTATTTACCTCGAATGCGGTGCAAATTTTTTTTTTTTTATAAAAGCCAACAGTGCGGCCCGTGCAGATTGTTATTGAGATAGCAAATATTTAATCAATTTATTATTACCATCACCTGGTTAGGAATACGAAATCTAAAAACAAATATCTTTTTTTTATCCGATATATAACTGCGAGGATGGAGAGAAACTATAACGTCACACGAAGATGTTATCAATTGATAAGACTATTATTCCAATAACATGAAAAGAGATTAATCTTACGAGAAAGAAAAATTATTCGTTCATTATTCAATACAATCTTCGCAGGGGACCATACGCAGTAGATTTTAACAAACAAGATAAGCGTATCAGGAGAATCTTCTAACGTTTGGGGAAAGACACGTAATCTAAATGGATTTCGTTAATTTAATCGTGTCGAATGAATTATAGAAATTAGAATGATTCATTTATAATCTAATATCTATACGTGAGCCGGTACATGCTTTGTAAAAATTGTCATTACGTTTTTTAATGAGTTTAAAAGTTACTTTAACATTTTGTTCTACTAGTTTACGCGTCATATATAAATTACTCATGAATTTGAATTCACCGACACTAAAATTGCATTTACTGATTAAATCTTTGAAAATTCAAGTACCAGAGCTTTCGTGTTCGATGAAACGACCTCTCAAAGTTAAATGAGAATTCATTGGAGAAATCAAACGGCGCGGTGCAATTAAAAATGTCTAATGAAACTGACACAAGAGAAATCGTGGCGAAACCACAAGCTCATGACCTGCAACTATAACATTTCACTTGATATTTTATATGCACGCATGTGCTTTTAAATATCAAGTGTGCGGTTTGAAAGATATTCAATCAGATTAAAATGAGAATATTGCAAAAGAAAGTGAATTTAATTCGTTTTTAACTATAGAAGATTTTTATGTACAAAATTATCGATATTGCTAAATTAACTTTTCAGACGAATTATAACTGACAATTAATGATTTCTACTTGATACAGAAAAAGAAATGGTACGATCCGTTCATGTCGAAACACCATTGAGGCGTTTGACGTCAGTCCGACTATAATATCACAAATGAATATGTATTTTGGCGAACTAAAAAGAATCATCCCGCAAAGCAGCTTTATCTGCGATTGCCCAAGCACGGACACTTGTTATCAAGCGTCTTCTTTCCACGCCACCGCGTCGCAATGAATTTTTACCGTTCGCGCGTCTACGTGATCAAACGGCCATTCGGCATGCCTGCCCGCGAGTAGCCGAGATGAGATTATAACGTTTGATGTTTGCGCTTATTGCAGAGAGCGACAATAAAAGCTCGCGGGGAATTTTTAATCACGTTTTCACGGCAAATTGCGAAGTGCCATTCTCGTTATGTAAAATTGATTATTGATGCTGTTTGCGCAACGTTGATGCGATTGCTTGCGCCTCGTATATATGCTTCCTCACTCGCGAGCGTTATTTATTTTTCAATCTGCACTTTGCTTGTTTTCCAATTTCATTCAATTTACAATTTTTATATTGACTTACGTAAAAATTTTATTACTATAATACGTAACAAGTGTATTAACTAATTCATAATTTCTCATAATATAAATTTTAGTTTAACATATTTCTGTGGAACAAAATAAAAATATAAAAAAATTAACATAAAAAGTGTTTGATATCGTTGGAAACTTCTTGAAATAACTCATTTACCGAATGTAATCTACATAAATTGGAAATGGGTGGGGCAAAAAGTAAGGAGAAGGCGGTGGCGGTTCTCGCGTATAATTAAAAAAGTAACGAGATTTGTCGAGCTTTCGCTGTTATTTTTCGCAGATACATTCTTTAAGTATTCAGAAATAATTTCCACGAGAAGAAAACTTGATTTTCGTATCCTTTAGTTTGAAATGAATTAACCTTTGATTTATATTCAGCAAGTAATTCGTAAAGTATCAATAAAAAATATCTTGAAAAGCTTTGCTGAAGCTTTGTGATTTTGGTTATAAAAGCTATTCAGCGAGCCAGTTTTATTTTTCATTGTAATCTCTATGGAATTAAAAATAATTTATCTCTTGATGTCGAAAAGTCAGATAACTTTTTATGCAATTTATATGTGAAACATGAATTAAATATTTTCTTGATGATTGGAAAAAATTGATTTTTTTTCATTTGATTCTCATACAGCTTGAAAATTATTTTGCTTGCCAAATAAGTGGCATCAACTCTGTAACTCACTGTATCGAGGCTTCATTTTATCTTTATAAGAATTTCCTGCCCTTAGGGGCAAATTGCTAGTCTGTTTGTACCAGAGGGGAGGTCGAGGACCCCGATTGAAGTCACGATCTTGGTGTGAGTATCATTTCCTCGGCGGCTCGTTTGCTCTCACTATATACTTTGTTTCCGACGCAATTTTTATTAGTAGCTCGTGGTGCAGAAATTTCTTTAGAAGTACTCCGCTTTGATGAATGAAACGTTCGAGCGGTTGTCAAGTTCGACTGCGTAAGATAAAATTTTTTATTGAATCAACTTAAAAAATTTTGTTCAACTCATGATAAAATTGTTTATTCTTCGAGAGATAAGATCACATAAATCATTATGTATTCGTCTCCTTAGAATTAACAGTATCGTTCTAAAGTGAGATTCTCAATAAATTGATAGCACCAATTGTAAAATGTAATAGACTGCCATCGGTGTAATTCAATCATTTTCTAGCAAGATCTCAAAAAATAATTTCGTGCCGTAGAGTACACGCACACGCTTTCCGCCATCTATCCTTCAATATATTTCGCATTGATAAAAGTTATCATTTCCGCAAGAAATAAGCATCACGTGTTCCCGAGCAATATCGAAAGTCTGCACGATTATCCCTTGAACAACGAACAAAAAAAAAGTAAATTCATTTTTCGTCAGCGACCTTTAAAGCCAAACCACACTGGTTCTTATCATCGACTTTGTATTTGTAAATATTTGTCCGAACATCTGATAACGTCAATTCGAACTCTCGAATGGAAAAACATCTTTGTCGTAGCTCTCTATTATACAGTCAATATATTTAGGAAAATTTGTCCAATGAGTGTGCATTTAAAATCCAAAAATACTTTTCAACGAAGCGCAGTATTGTAATTTTCGAATGACGATCGAATTTTATTTTCCAAACAAAGCAGAAAATAGTAAAATGCAACTTTCGCGATTTCGTTACCGACTAGAAAAACAGCTGCGGAATAGCATTTCCAACACGCGCGCAGTCTATATAATTCAAGTTCAAGCGCTGTATATAAGCAATCGTGACGTCGTCCTCGCGCGATATATATCTCTCTTTTTTTTTTGTTCTCTCTCGCGCGATGATGTCTCACCTTACGTGATCGCGTGTGAGCAACATAACAACGTATATACAAGAGAGGTAAGGGCATCTCGGTCTATATCCTCGTGGGGGAGCTACACTACTAAAAAGCTGCAGTAGCGCCTGACGTCTACGCGCGCGCACACCAGGACTCTGCTAGAGAGAGAGAGAGATAGAACAGTCGACAACGAGATTATCAGTGAGCGAGGTCGCCTTAGCGCGTGTCATGCTTTTCCGCTGAAAACGATATTGCATTTTTCCCTGCACCCGATTTAAACGCACCTCCGCGCCTCAGTTTGCCGCTAAACTTCCGTCGACGAGGATGAGCTTCGAGCTTTAATAGTGCTGTGTTTTTATCTCTGTGCTTTGTTCATTGTTGCGATGATGGGCTAATGTCGAGGATAAGGTGTATACATCGTTTGTTGGAAGATTGTGCTTTGTTCGATCGAACTTTTTTTTTCTTTTCCTTGACAAGATTCGCAAGCTTTTGAGATTGTTGTGTGACGTTTAGACGTACGATGCCTGAACAGAGTAGTGAACAACAGGTTGAAATAATTGACGATGTGGTAAATAATTTTTTAAAATATTTATGCTGCTATAATTCAATCGCACGAATAATTATATAGATGCGGGTGCTTGCTTCTTCATTGCTTCGCGATGGGAAGTAACAATTCGAAAAATAATTGTAATACAAAGTTAAAATTCATTGGTATTGTAAGCTTATCAAAGTTCAATTATTCGATGCATTGATCCTCGCTGGATAAAAGATTGATTTTAAAACGTCAGCAGTCCAAGGTTTTTATAAAACGATAAGTATATTTTAGCAAAACTTTGACTGGCGTAGCGTGACAGTACACGATGTCGTTATAAAAATGTAAATTGCTAGGAAATATGCGGCATTATTGGCAAATGTTTGATCGATAAAGTACTTTTTTTAACTTCGTAATGTCTGATGATGATCGAGCCGCAGCAGGTTCGCTAACTGTTAATCCGACATTTGGGAAAGTACGCATAAAAAAATAAATGAATAACACCTGGAAAACATCGTTGTGTATGAATCACGTGTGTAATTACTATAGAAATCGTTTGGCTTTTCAAATTAACGCTTGAAGGTCGTCCGTAAATAAAATTCCATAGCGATAAAAAAAAAAAATTTTATTTTTGTAGCAGCAAAGATGTTGAGCCCGTGTTGCGTGATCGTATAATTAGTGTAATTATACTGCAATCTTTATGTCTTATATATGAGAATTGATAAGGAGGGAGTAATTTATCGGAAATTCGAAATGATATTTGTACCGAATGATGCAATGGCCATAATGGCTTGCCGCGTCAATGCAAATCCATCGTTGAAAACCAAAAAAAAAGTTCAATCGCGATAGCAAAAATCACGTGTACAGTGCAAAAATTTTTTTGCTGCATCAATTCTTCCGTTATCGTTGGTGGTCGCGGCCACGCACAAGCTTATAATCGAGAGAGAGAGAGGAAGACAAGTGCCCGTACCATACGTATACGCACATATGCACACATCAAATCGTCGTGTGTGCGTGTGTCAATGTGAGTTAAGGTGGGGGAGTAGATCAGTCGACTGGAGTTGAAATCGCAAGTGGTCCCAAATCGCTCGTTCTCAGTCAGTTTGACGGCACGCTACCACGCGCTGTTTACGTTTCTTTCTTTTTTCTTTTTCTTTTTTTTTGCCTTTTGGCTCGTCGATAAAGTACAGTGGTGCACGATACGAGCACGTGGCGTCGCTCGAGGAAAAAGACCGAAATTTTTTTTTTGCACGCGGTTCAAGTGAGGAATTACGGGAGAAAGTGTGCACTATATTACACGCAAGAGGAAATAGAGCAGAACGGAGATAATGCCTTATTCAAAAGTACGACAGAACACCGGTAAACGACTACTGCGGGTTAATCGAACAATTTGGAGTTTTTCATTGTTTTCGAGTGCAATGTTTTATTGAGACATATTTTTTTTTGCGAAGAGCAGGGATTGTTTTATTATTTTAGTAATAATGTAGACTGTATGAAAAGTACGTATTCTTTTAAAAGACTATAACCTCAAAAATGTCAAGTTACTTGAAACGGAAATATAAAGCATTTGCACATGCTCGTAGAGTAGATTAGAGTACAATGACAAATTTTCTCACAGTGAATCATAATTTAAAGACAAAACTTTTTAAAATTGAGTATAACTTGAACTATAAAATGAAAATCAAGATTTAATTTGTGATTGAATTTGTTTTTGAGGAAAGTGTCTTTAATTCTAATTTAAAGTACGTACTTAAGTTTTCAAAAGCTAAAATTAACCGTTGATTCCGAAACTTTGAATAATAATACAATGATTGCGTTACGTTTAAGACAATTAACGTGGACAAATTGGCTCTGCTCGACGCAGATTCGAGGCAATTTATTAATTTGCAACTGCACAACGTCAATGAATCATAATGAATGTTATACACAATTTTTTGGGTGACAAAATCTAATTAAATGTATATTTTAGAATAGAGAGCTCACGATCAGTCTACAATGTACTAATTAATTTATTTGCATACACGTTCACTATTAGTCTCACTCAACAAAGCCAAATGCAAATTTAATCGAAACAGACGCCAAATTTTCAACGACAAAGTCGCACACGTGAACTGTGTCTACCTAATTAGGTCTGTATTGTCGAAGTGAGCCAATCACATGACAGACAAACTTTGTCATTGTATTAGCCGCCGAGTTGCGCGTGAATCGTAGTCAATTTGCAATGAATGCAGTACTATTACATTGACAAATAAAATTTTACCTACGTGCACCGGCGTGGTAACTTTTCATTAACACGTGTCACGCAATTGAACGTCGAAGCGCGAGAAAAAAGCTCGACAACGAGAGAGAGAGAGAGAGAGAGAGAGAGAGAGAGAGAGAGAGAGAGAGAGAGAGAGAGAGAGGATAAGAAAAACTTTGATATACAAGGCTAATATCGCGCGAGAAGTTGTTTGCTCCGCTCCGTACTGGATTTTTTTCTCTCTCTGCGTTGAGAGAGAGAGAGAGACAAGGCAGCCACAATTGCGTAAGTACGACCGCGTGCTTGGCTACGTAATACACGACAAACGCGAAAAACTCATTACGCGCACGTGTCTACACGAGACGTGATGCAATGAAAGAAGAGAAGCGCCCGAGTCGAATAACGACGACGACGACGACGAACAATTCTTTCTAACGAAATTTACACGCGACAGACACGTGATTCGGACGATCTTTATTATCTTTATCCCGAAAAATAAAAAGTTTCCGCTCTTTATACGGCGTTTTTTTTTCTGGGATTGGGTTGAAACATTTTATTTTTCAAAGAATAACGTATACTGGTTGTTCTCGAGTCGACGCGGAAGTTGTATTGCAACATAAAGCTATTTATGTTTTAATAGATTCTCTTATGATCGTACGTCATTGCAGTATATTACTTGACATTGTCTTTTATTAAGTGGATGTTGGAATCGTGGAAAATTTTGATCTTTTTATGATACATTATTATAATTTCTTCATTCAAATTGATTATATGCTTATAATTATTATTCATTTTGAATCATTTATTACGTGATTTAAATATTGGGCAAAAATCATCGTTGTTATTCAAATGTCCAAACAAAATAAGCAATGATTTTAGAAAATTTCTTTCATCACCATTAAATCAGCACATATCTAGAAATTAATATTTTATTTGTTTAATCAATTACGCTATATCTACTGACATCAATATCAAAGAGAAAGAGTTTTAAAAACCGATTGAGAGAATTGCAAAGCCACTCCTCGAAAAAAAAAAAAGAAAAAGTCTCATTAATCACGTGCAGTCTTAGCCTCACCCGTAGTTCAAACTCGCCGAGCAAATAAAGTTGTATTCATACACGATAACGAGTGCTTTTTTTTCTCGACCTTCACTCAAATAATACTCTGACACGCTGACAGCGATGCATAATTCTCGAGCTTGCAAAAGGGCAATTCGTTGGCATTTGTGAAGTTTGTCGGCGTGTTTAGCGATTATTAACGCCGGCAGCTCTGCATTTGTATACTTTTAATTCGTGAACCTCGGCAAGCATCAAGGCCATTGCCAAGGTTAAAGCCAAGGCTGCGCAGTCGCGGAAGGCAAGCAGCAGCAGCAGCAGTAGTATAAGTAGCATCTCTCTCTCTCTCTCTCTTTCTCACTGCTCTAGAGGGTTGAATGTTGGTTAGCAGGCCGAATCGATGGAATCCCGGCAACGCTTCGAGAGTTTGCTTATCGTGCACTTTGCTCGCGTGGCGAATACCCAGCTGGCTTTACTTTCGTTTCGGTGCTTCAACTTATTTTTTTTTTTTCGTCTCTTTGTCGATTCGCGGTATTTCGAGATGTTTGTTGGCTTTGATTCTACTATTCGTGATGCTCGTATGGCAATTAGTCGCTTAGTTTAGGATTATCAAACTACGTATACATATTTTATTGAGTGTCTTATTTTTCCTCAATGTAAACTTTGAAGGTATGTAGTTCGGAAATTGGGTGGTACTGCGGTTAGCTTAATAAGTTACAAAACGTTTTTTGATGATTGTTACTCTATTTAAAAAAATGTACGATTCATATCGCATCTGCATAAAAAATAGATTATAATATCTTATCGACTTTATAGATATTGTAATGCCACCTGCCAAGATGGAAAACTCGCGATATTTCAAAACTAACTAGATCGATTTATCTTGACGTCAACAATTTGCCGATTGATAACTATTAATCGGTTTACGAAATTCGCAAGTAAATTTTATCGAAATTTGAGTAATATTTGATGTCAAAACAAAAATTTACTGTAATTAATCAATGTTAATTTTTGAATGAAAAGATAATTACGAATCGAAGTAATTGTATAGTCTCGCACTAAACTTGTAAATGAAACCAAATTTGCATTTTACATTGTTGGCGTCAAAGTAAAATCTGTTGAATAATTAATTAGATCTTTCGCAATGGTGTTTTGATAAATAAAATTGCGTTTCAGGGTCCCGGATATCTGAGGCGTGCTAACGGCGAACGACTTCATGAAATCTTCAATCAGGTAAACCTACATAATTTTCTTTCTAATAAAAATTTCTTTTTTTGAGCATGATGATAAATAATTATGTTCTTTGCAGTATGCCACGATTGAAAAGAGTGGTGAGCGGTTTATGACCCCAATCGATTTCGTCCGCAGTTATCTTGGCCTTTACACAGACTCGGACTTCAATCCAGAATCAGTTGCCTTACTTGCTGCAATTGTTGATACCAATAAAGATGGGTAAGTTCTTTATGTGTCTAACTTATTAGTTGTATATTTTTCCAATCTTCGATCAACTCAAATACATCTAAAGTAAATTAAAAAAATATATTTTTCATCGAAATATATCATAATTTTTACATTTGCTTCGAGGCAAATACTTATATTGAGGACATAAAAATGAGTAAAACATTTTATTTTGCGTTTCAGACTCATTTCCTTTGCTGAGTTTCAATCTTTTGAAGGATTGCTCTGCGTGCCAGATGCTCTCTACAAGACCGCATTTCAATTATTTGATACTAATGGAAATGGAATGGTTACGTTTGGTATGTATAGCAAGTTAGAATTTTCTAAGGCTAATCGTTGTAGTAAAATGAAAAAACAAATCTATAAATAAATATCACTTTTAGATGAGTTCGCTGAGGTGATGAAAAAAACGGTGTTGCATCAAAGGATGCCTTTCAACATGGACAGTAGCTTTATCAAACTATATTTTGGAAAAGATAAAAAAAGACTCATTAGCTATGCGGAATTTAGCCAGTTTCTCCATGTAAGTATCACAACAAATTCGACTTTCTACGGTCTAATTGAAAGAAACTAAAGATAGTAATTTTTATAGGATTTTCATGAAGAATATGCAACAGAGGCCTTTAAAAAATTTGACAAAGATGGCACAGGTTTTATTTCAGCGATGGATTTCCAAGACATCATGCTAAGCATCAAAAGCCACTTGCTTACAAAAGATGTCAAGGACAATCTCGTTGCAGTGAGTTGTGCATACATTTCGAGAATGAATCAATTCTTTGAAGAAAATATTTCTAATAGATTTTAATTGTAGGCCTTAAACATAGGACAGAGTGGGAGAAAAGTGAGTTTTCCATACTTCATGGCCTTCAATTCATTACTAAACAATATGGAGCTTATTAAGCGAATCTACCTCAATGCAACTAATGGGCACAGAAATCAAGAAGTAACGAAAGGTACAATATTCAGAAATAATTTCTGCGCAAATTTATATAACTATGACAAATGATACCTTACAATGTTCCAGAGGAGTTTCTTCATTCGGCGCAGATGATGTCGCAAATAACGCCACTTGAGGTCGACATTCTATTCCATCTTTGTGACCTTCTTCATCAAACTGGGTAATTATCATTTTCACAGTTACATGATTAACCTTTACTCTCAGAAATTTACTAAACTAAAGTAGATTTTCTTGTTGAAAATTTGTCAATAGTTTCAATAAATTTTATCTTTGTATTCTTGTATCTGTATTTATCATAATAAACATTACATAACAAAAAGTTAAAGTGTAGAAGAGACAGATTAATAGTTTTTCAAAATGAGTAAAAGGACCATTTATTATTCTTACAATGGACAAAGGAGAAATTAAAAACGAAAAATTTGTTTTTATTTCAAATTCACAATACATTTACGAAAGAATTACACATTTATCACGATATCACTTTACAATATTTTACACATGCTATGAAACGCGAAATTAAATTATTGAATGTTCACGCTGCTGTGGAATCAGCACGAACGGAGAATCGGAGTCAGTGAAGGGCTTTGGGTGCGTTTTACTGATTTCTTCTATCAGAGTTGTTATTGTAGAATTTAACTTTTGCTATCGTTGTCGTTACCGCAATTTCCATTTGTTGCTGGCTTTTATAACACTTATATTAAATATTTTTTTTTATTTTACCTTCAACTATATACGCTTATGCCTTATTTTTTTATTGTACCTTTAAGCACCGTAATTTTTGTATAAGTGTTAGCACTAAACATGAAATAGACAAGAATATTAAAACAATAATAATACATTCAGTAAATGATAGTTTAATACGATTGGTTCTTGTACGTTGTTACCTTTTCAGTGTTTTGTTTACAATTAGTTACTAAAGCTAAATAATAATTTGATTATTTATTGCAGGAGAATCGTGTATAATGATTTAGTGGACATTACACCTGAACAGTATTTCAAACAAATCACCAAACGATTAGCAGAAATAAAAGCTGTATCGGTAAGTTACAAACAATTATGAGAACTTTTGCATACCATTTTTTTCATGAAATAATTTGTTTTTTTTTCAGAGTCCAGAAGAAAGAGGAGTTGTAGTACAAATTATGGAGAGTGGATACCGATTCGTTTTAGGTTCTATTGGAGGAGGTCAGTTTATTCATCATTATTTCTGTATTTTCATATTATGCTTAATTATTATGAAAGCTCGATGCTATTTTAAATTTTTTAAATACCTTTTCTGTCATGTTCAGTGCATATGATATTTATATTTATTTTTGAATGCTATGGCATTGAGCTTATAAAGTAGAGAGGGTATTTAAATTTTTTTTTATTTCAAAAACTGTAGAATATTGAAATATATATTTTGTATCAATACCCGAGGTTAAAATATTTATTCAAAACATCTGTTTTAGCTGTTGGAGCAACTGCGGTTTATCCAATCGATTTGGTTAAAACACGAATGCAGAATCAACGTAGCGGTTCTTTTGTTGGCGAACTTATGTATAAAAATAGCCTTGATTGTTGCAAGAAGGTCATTCGGCATGAAGGTTTCTTTGGATTGTATAGAGGTTTAGTACCTCAATTGATGGGAGTCGCCCCGGAAAAAGCCATCAAACTGACGGTCAACGATTTTGTACGCGATAAATTCATGGACAAAAACGGTAACTTACCTCTTCTTGGAGAGATCATATCCGGCTCGTGTGCTGGCGCATCGCAAGTCGTCTTCACAAATCCTCTGGAAATCGTAAAAATTAGATTGCAAGTAGCTGGCGAAATTGCTGGAGGTCAGAAAGTTCGAGCGTGGGCTGTTGTCAAAGAACTTGGCATATTCGGACTGTACAAAGTTAGTTGAAATGTCCAACTTTTATGAAATTACATTAACATCGATTGAAAGTTCATACTCACTCAAAACGTGTTATTTTCAGGGCGCAAGAGCTTGCCTCTTGAGGGATGTTCCATTCAGCGGCATTTATTTTCCCATGTATGCGCATGTCAAAGCGAAATTCGCCGATGAAGGAGGATATAACACACCATTATCTTGTCTTTGTGCTGGTGCGATCGCTGGTATACCGGCAGCCGCTTTAGTCACACCTGCTGATGTAATCAAGACAAGATTACAGGTATGAATCTAAAGCTTCAACTGATACTTACGTAACTATGTTTCCATGAGCGTTACATGCGTTTATAAATTTTTTCCGTGTTCAATCATTATTTTTCATGCATTATCATTCAATTTTCATATAATTATTTCAAAGTGTATTCAATCGAGACGGAAAGTACTTCAAGAGAGGATACAATTTTATTCATTTGAACAATATTTTCTTAATAGGTTGTCGCCAGACAAGGTCAAACGACCTACAACGGACTAGTTGACTGCGCCCGAAAAATCTACCAGGAAGAAGGTGCAAGAGCATTTTGGAAAGGAGCAACTGGTATGGATTGTTTTGATATTTTTCGCTAATTTTTTTGCGTGAGAAATTCAAATTTGCAGTTTTGAAAAGTTAAGCGCAGAAGTTCCTGCTTAATTGTAATTCGTTATATTTATATTTCATGTTAAAGTTGCCAGCTCTTAACTTTCCTGCTTGCAAGCTTGAATACCAATATATGCAATCTATATTATCAATTCAGATTAATTAAGCTTAATTTAATATAAATATGGCCGATTTATGATGAGCATCTATCGGTTCTTCGTTCTTCTTAAAATGACCCGATGATCTTTTTTGTCAGTAAGTAGTTAACTGGCAAGTTGTGGCGTGATTTAATTGTTATTCATTTTTGAAGTTGAACTGTTAAAAAGTTCTGTTTGATTACTACTAATTTTCAGTTTGATTCATGAAATCATAAAAGTTCACTCGTTCATTGTTTATTCGCTATAAAAATGTCGTCATTTTACTCAATCTATGTTATCAACTGGTTTTTTTATTACGTGTATTAATAAATCGATCCCTAAATCTTTATCAAGACTGAATGTGAGGGACTATTGTTTACACTAATGTCAAAGAATTCTAATTCACACATGTTTATTTATACCTGCAGCTCGAGTGTTCAGATCGTCGCCGCAGTTTGGTGTTACTCTATTCACGTATGAAGTGCTCCAGAGATTATTCTTCGTGGACTTCGGAGGATCGTAAGAATTATTTGATGATCACAATTCTCTTGAAATAAAGTCAAGTCCACTATTGATTAAAACATGGAAATATTTTACAGGCGGCCTGCTGGTTCTGAAAACAAAGTTCCAGCTATTGGCGTTGCCGACGACATGAAGTCAACGAATCCCGATCACATTGGTGGTTATCAGGTAGCATTGCCCATCTTTACTGGTATCGAGAGCAAATTCGGTTTGTGCTTGCCGAGGTTCCAACCTGCTTCAAGGCCATAACAGCATCGCTCATGGTTCACTAAACGTGACCGTCAAAGCAATTCATAAAATATATGCTCCATTGCACCTTCGAAGCCAGGATAAACATCGCATGCAAAGTGTTTCGCAGTAGGGTGTTAATAAGACTTGTTAGATGAAGAAAACGCAAAGGTCACATAGTTATTATAATGGAGGAAAATAACAATTCGTAATCCTCTCACACGAAAATTTCGTCCTCAATGAGTGATACAATTTAGCCAATTGCGCATGAAGATGTGTGTTTTTGCGTACCTTGATTACGGTGAATTGCGTTAATCTCTGGATTAAGCTAAACGAAGAAACTTACGAAAATACTCGTCGTTTCTTTCTCTAGATAGTTACGTATTATTATCAAAGAAAACAGAACTATGAACTCGTTATCTCCTGACTTGTACATATGTATAATGTGTAATAAATGAATATGCGCGCGTACGCGAGAGAGAATGAGAGAGAAAAAAAGCGAGTGAGAATGTACGAAGTATGTATAAAAACAGCGCACATGCTTAGGTCCTCAATGGAATAAAAAAAAAGAATATGCTGAGACCAAAGAGAGAGAAATCTTTTGGACATTTCCTTGAAAAGCTGACGCTATGTATGTATATCTATGTGTTCAATACCGATGGTTTGATTGAAATGTAAAGAAATTATTTTTTATTTCTTTTCTGGCTTGAAAATATAATTAGGTCAGCGCATTAAATTGCTGCCTTATTAATTATTAATAATTTTAAAGCCTCGGAGAGTATTATCAGGGATATTTGGATAATTTTTATGTCTCTTTCTCGACCATCTACGATACAGTTGCAGCTATTTTTTGCTGCTCACTTTTCCATTTGATTTGGTATATCTGAACCTATACAGATCGCTTTTTTATTTGTACGTCGGTGTTGAGAAAAATTATGTTCCATTTTTTATTTCAAAGAAACAAAATATTATGAGGCTTCATGGAAATTAAAAATATAGAACATTTTAAAACTATTTTGAATTAATACAGCAGGTACTGTGTATTTGAAACATACATGTTGCTCTTTTCTATTGTAATATTGCTATATGATAAAATAGAAAATGAATTGTTTGATTTGTAAACACTTCCCGAACATTTGAAATCATAGCTAATTTTAATATATATTTTTTTCGAACGATCTGTGATCGAATCATATATAGATATGTATGTACGAATGTACTTGTCAAATGCATAACTGCTCACGATTGACTAAAGGATGTGAAGACCAGAACAAAAATGTATAAGAATTTATTCTTAAAAATATAGTTGAATGTAGTTTCACTCGCTCTTTGTTTGACATTTATGCTCGCGTTATTTCTTTCTCTCTTTTTTAAATAAAAAAATTCTGAATAATAACTATAATAATTTTATTTCATTTAATATGAATTAAAAATTCTTGATATGAGTTTAAAATAAATTATAATACAATTTATGTAAACTTGCACGCAAATCTAATTATTTCGATAAATATTGTTAATTCAAAAATAAGATCTGCCAAAACTATGTTATTAGAGAAAAGACTCATTCTCAAAAATCATCAATAAAATCTATTTATGATTAATAAATTATATTATTTTATGAGTATAACGTGCCTTTGATTACTTGAATACAATTTGTTCAAATTCTTTCTTATTATTATTTTGCATCGTCTCGTCCGTCATAGATATATGTTTTTGTTTGTATTTTTTGACAATTGTTGAAGATTTTGATGCTGAACGTTTCATTGATTGATCTAATATAATATGAGTCGGAGCTTATAATTTACGCTCATAAATGTATCCAAACTGAACATTTAGTATATTTTTGCAAAGTTAGATAAAGAAATAAATCAAAATTTTCGAAGAAGCTAAATCTTGAGGTAAGAGCTAAATGTAATCCCGAAGCAGATTTGGGAAATGCTATTTTTTAAGTGTTTGAAGTATAGCACCCTCCATGGTATAAATATATCTTGATTAGCAATCAGCTGAGGGCTCGGGTAGATGTTATTAAATAAGTAAAAACATGTGGTTTTTTCTGTTTAGCGACGTTTCGTTAGCGAATTTGCTAACCTCATCAGGCTTTTATTAAACAAATGATATAAAACATATATGTTAAAACAAATTCAGTCGGATTTTCTACCTCACAATGGAAAGCTGCACTCTTAAGGCCCCCCGGACATGTATATAGATATACAAACACGCGTGAAAACAGGCGACCCTTTGCTCCATGATTATTCTTTCATGAAACAAAATTAGACTTTCGACAGATTTATGAAAAATACTATTTAGTATGTAGCTTGCGCTAAAGCAGTTCTGTATGATTTTGTGCAACCATTTTATCAGAAAAATATTTTAAAAGTCGCGATCAAAATTCCGGTTATAAAATCAATAATAAACAAAGAGCACGTTCACATTTGTTTAGTTTTTATGTCGATGACAGCAGTGATGAGAATCCGATGGGGCAGCATGACAGCTGGATTTCTTATTCAATTTTTAATTTTTTTTTCGATTAAATGACTGTACAAAAATATCCGGAATTGCTTCAGCGCAAGCTACATACCGAAAGGTATTTGTCATAAATTTTTCTAATCCTAATATTGTTTCATAAAAAAATAATCATGGAGCAAAGGGTCGCCTGTCTTCACATATATTTTTATATCTATATTCAATGTCCGGGGGGCCTTAAGCGCAGTCTTTCTCGTTATTTTCGATATAATGTAACCATTTTTTTAATTTTTCTTGGTAAGCTTCGTTATTTTAACTATGTATAATTTTTAATATGTACCAATTTGTTTTTGTTTTATATTATTTGTTTAATAAAAACCTGATGAGGTTAGCAAATCCGCTAACGAAACGTCGCTAAACAGAAAAAAATCACATGTTTTTTCTTATTTAATAACATCTACCCGAGCCCTCAGCTGATCGCTAATCAAGATATATTTGCTATTTTTTAATTTATCTAACTAAGGTACGTGTACCTAATACCGCCATGTACCTAATACCGCCACTTGCTGGTATTCAAACGTATGCTCGCTACAGCG
>JAWWMK010024570.1:0-15000 GCA_035047105.1 Galeopsomyia nigrocyanea
ACACACACACACACACACACACACACACACACACACACACACACACACACATACACACACACACACACACACACACAGTACGTACACAAACAGTTACAAATGAGTGCGGCGTGAACGCGGAGACCCGGAGAAGGTGCTGTTAGCAAAGCGAAGGACCGAAATGTATAAAGAGCAGCGTCCGAGTAGAGGCTATATAGTAGCAGGTGGGGTTCAGGGTTTATTTGTTGAGCTTCCTCGGACACGCCTTGGATAAAGGGCTCAGCTGCCAAGATATACATCGTAACAATAACGACTTTAATACCCTGCCGTAGCAGCTCGTAATGAATTAATTATATAAATACGTCGCGGGGGTGTTTACGCGTAATCAGGCTCTCGTCTCTCGAGTGTAAAGACCTCATGCAACTGCACACCTCGCTCACACCATCCCTCCGACATCATTTACGGCTATACGCTCTCACGCGCGCGCGCGGTATATTAATATTTTGGACGAATGAACGCGCTTGATGGATTTGTTTGCGTCGAAATATTATTCGTCGCACTCGCGAATGTCGATGTCAATAATAACATTCGCTCGAATGCATCCTGTGGTAATCAAATTTGAATACTAAAGTGTGCACGATATTGGTTAGAGAGCTTGTTTGAAACGCGACTGAATAAACGTTGACACGCAAACGATGAAATCGATTGAGTACGCATTGACAGAGTTAACGCCTCGGGAAGGAAAACTAAATCCAAAGGATCCGATAGGCCGATATACTGCCCGAGAGTGTAGATTGACGATTCGACGATACACAACTGTGGAAATTGGTCACGAAGATATATGTGTATATACTTGGGGATGGGCCACTTGGAGAATCGGTAAACGGATGCCAAAGCCCTACACACAGCAGTACGATCGCTGAAATAACGATTCTCGATAACAAGGCTCGTGGCCTTACGTAAAAGTAACGATTCTCATAACAATGGGCTCGGGATATAACAGGTCACCGCGCGAAAGACAAACACACTGGCATATAATGTGTGTCTGTGTGTGTGTGTGTTTGCGCGAATCGATGCCATTCGACGTTAAGTTCTCGAGAGCGAACGAACGAACGACCGAGAGAGCGAGAGAGAGAGAGAGAGAGAGAGAGAGAAAGAAAGAGGTCTATTTCGCGGCAACTTTCTCGAACGATCGGAATTAAACTTTCCACCCTCTCGTTACGGAGCAGCCCGCGGCCCTCCTCCCTCCTCTCCCGTTCATCGCCGATCGATCGATCTTTTTCAACGCGACCGTCGTACTACTTTGTCGCGTCCTTTCAAAAACCAATTTAAGTGCTGATTGTTACAAACTGTGCGAGAGGGATAAAAAGGAAAACAAGTGGCAAAGGGAAATTTCGCCGTTCGTTAGAACAATCCTATATAACGACGGCAAACGAGGTTAAGAAACTACTTCGATATTTTATAGCTGCTGCGCAAGCTGCTCGCTTTCTCCTCCTTTTGTCATTTGTTATTTCTACGAAATAGAAAGAGAGAGAGAGAGAGAGAGAGAGAAGAAGAAGAAGAAAGAATGAAAGCGGTCGAGCGCTTTCGTTACATTGGTCGTTAGGCAAGTTAGAAGAATGAGGCAAGAATAGAGGGTGGAGGGGGGGGAGGGTTTAATTCATTTGAAGGAACTAACCAATCTCAATCCAATTCTCCAAATGGATTCCGTTCGAGTGCAAATTTATTCTTATTCGCTCTCCCGCCAGACTCGCGGCGGCGCGGGCCTTGGACTCTGCCACTGCTCGGCCATCGATTTTCAAATTCAGGTCATCAGTTAATGCATAATGATATCCCTTTCTATCGATATGCAGTATCTTTGCCTCGAATTGATTTGCGCGAATCTCATTCTTTCTAATGCTATTCGGCAAACAGAAAAGAAACCTATTGATTGGATTACGAGACGTAACTTTTTGTATGACTTTTATCTTCGTGAATAAGCTGATTGTGTATCTTCGATAGTTACTAAACAAACATTTTCGAAAGTCGATCCCGAAGCGCATTAGATCGTTGAGATAACAAACCAAGGCAGTGTGCTTTCAATCGTTGCGTAACCGCGAAGGTATTATAACTCTTGACTGGGCGCTTATAGTGACGCGTGTGTTTCTTTAGGGCAGGCAGAGGAGAAATCTGAAAGCCAAACATCTAGAAATCCGTGGCTAAGCTGCTTTTCTAAGTTATATAACCGATTAGACCCTCTTTCTCTCCTCCGCGATTCCTCCAACTGTCGCGCCTGGAGGGTCGTCGCGAGAGAAGAAAAGCTGTTCATCAGCCGCTCAGCTGGCATTTCCTCTTTCTTTCTCTCTCTCTCTCTCTCTCTCTCTCTCTCTCTCTCTCTCGGACTGTCGCGCGATTAAGGGCTAAAATTTCGCGGAAGCTTCTGAGAGAAGAAGGACGTTATATCCTTCCCTTTCTCTCACTGAAGCTGGGCCATTTGTCAAAAAAGCTCGGGTGTGCGGCGAAAAGAAAGTTTCACGGAAAACCTTCTGCTTAAAGTCCGCGCCGCCTTAATCGCGGCGGTGGCGGCGGCCGCGCATCCGAGATTTAAGAGCGAGCGAAATGGAAACGAACCGAGAGAAGCAAAAAATCAGACGGGCAATTGTTCCTCGCTCGCTCGCCCAATTCGCCTCGCCATTTCTGTTTCTTTATGTCCTCACCCGTTATTAAACGCATAAGCGTAATGCGACGATTTCGTGAATTCCTCGCTCGCTCGCTCGTTCGCTCGCTACCTCTCTCTTGTTGTTCGCGGAAAAAGCGAGAGAGGAAGAGAGCGAAAGCTCGAGGAACAAAAAAAAAGGGATATAGCCTAGAGTGTCGTGGTCTAATCTCGTATACGAATAACCAGCGTCGTCGTCGACGTAGCTGCCGTATACAGACGACTCATTGCCGCGACGCGCGGCTACATATGTATGATGTAAGTGAGTGCACCTGCATCCGAGAAACGTTGCGCTTGAACTTTATAGCTTGCTCTCTTACTTTCGCAGGGGACGCGAGGATGTGTAATATTTTTGTAACACACGCGGCTGAGTCTTGGGGAAAAAGTGGATGAAGGCACTTCTCGAGAGCCAGCGAGGGACTTTCAAAATTTGTTTTTTAAAACATTTTCTTTTATACACGCTCGGGAGAGTGAAGTAGATTTTTCTTTTTTATTCGAACGACCTCAACTGATTTCTTTTTTCTTTTTCGTTATTTTTTTTATCGTCAAATTCCCGAACGAACTTGTTCGAGTGATTTCTAAATAAAACCGAACTTTTAATTTAATTAAACAAACTCACTCAACACTTGCTCCGGAAAAAGAAGGTATTTGATGTTGAACAACTTTTTCTCGAGAGCGAGAGAGTCAAAAGCTTAGACTTTTTTTTTACTTCTCGTCCTTAAGAATCGAGAAACTCTAAAAACTAACGTTTAAGCTGCAAAAAAGTTTAAGCGCTGGCTTTTCGGGGATATAGATTACTTTTCTTTCAAGTATATCCATTAGGCGGCATTAACATGAAGAAGATTTACGAGCTTATATCCAACAAATGTGTAAGGCGCTATGAATAATAAAATCTTTGAATTCAAGAATTCTTCTTTTTTCCCTCGTGCATAAAATAACAAACGCAGAGTCTTTATTATTAAATTGATTTAGTATTTTTGGTTATGCTACTTGGCTAAAATTGTACAATTTCATGATTTTAAGATAAGTATAATCGAAGTTTAAAATAAAAATCACGTATTATTCAAGATATATAGGTATTGGTATATTCATAGTCCCATCAAATAAAAACGAGCATGGAAAAAAGAAAGTGCTCCCCGGCAGAATGAAAAAAAAGCCCAGGTCATATTATATCTGTCGGCGTAATTTTAAGTTTAGCGATATTACGTCCCGAGCCTTTGTCTCGGAGATTCATCTCTCTTTCTTTTTTTGCAGGCTTACACAGCCTTTTCATGACCCATTCTCTCGGCGAACTGCAACTCTTTCCGATCTGAAAAGAGCATAACGCTGACGGGGCGAGTCGCCAGTATATATGTGTATGTGTGTGTGTGTGTGTGTGTGTGTGAGAGAGAGAGAGAGAGAGAGAGAGAGAAAATAGAAAAAAGGCCGTATATGCAGGTGCTTTCGCCGTATGTTTTGTCTCGTTTGTAAAGTTCATCTGCGCGAGCGAGATAAGTAACTGGAGCACACGGAGAGAGTGGCGAGTGTAGATTTGTTGGCCGTGCAGCCGGGAAAAGCGCGTCCACCTGGATAATGCCACGATAACTGAAATAGATGAAAAGAAAACTTGTAAATTCATTTTGTCCCTCTTGCGTCTCTGACCTTCTTACTGCATTGTTCGGAGCTGCATTTTGTCTGCTTC
Source organism: Galeopsomyia nigrocyanea (assembly GCA_035047105.1). Taxonomy (NCBI): domain Eukaryota; kingdom Metazoa; phylum Arthropoda; class Insecta; order Hymenoptera; family Eulophidae; genus Galeopsomyia; species Galeopsomyia nigrocyanea. The sequence continues at coordinate 4,356 of JAWWMK010024570.1, forward strand.
TACTTGCACATTTTACAAAGTTGCACGCACTGAAATTGCTTCCTTCTTTCGTATTAACTTTGTTCACTGGGAATTCTACTAAAATTAAGGACATGTATAGCTAAAGTCAATCGTTTTTTCCGAAGAAAATTGATATATGCTATGCAATTTTACCTTCAGCGTCAATTTTATTGACACCTTTCACAAATACGTACTTTGAACGACATAGTATATATAAGTTTAACGATACAAATAAATACCCTGTCTAATTTGAGATTGAAAACTATTCTTAGAGAAATGGGAGCGTAGAAACGATAAGTTCAAAATGAATATAAGAGTGATTCGAAGAGACTTTTACAGATTTTTACTTCTTCTCTATCGATAAGTAGCATCGTTTTACCGCTCGGCGACGAAATTTGACTCTCCACTTTTTACTCGGTGACTTCAAAGCTCTTCCTCTTTCTCTCTCTTTCTCTCTCTCTGTCGGTGCCTTGGAGCAAGACGTGACAGCTGCTGCTGCAACTTCCATATATAAGCGGGGAAGGCTGGTATAGCTGTGCGTGTGTATGCTCAAGACGAAATTTCATTTTAATAGAAGCTAAGAGGTCGAGCTTTGCATAGAGCGATATTTCCCTTCGAAAATGGTTTTGCAACGTGCACACGCTTCGCAGCTCACGTAAAAGTGTCGCTCGCTCGCAAAGTAGTAGGAAGCATCTCCTCCGCTATACGTGACATCTGCGGATGATTTCAAAAAAATCCTTTGGGAACTGACTGACTGAGTTACACGCGACATTTGGTTTGTAATTTCCTTTTAACGGCTTTTTTCCGTGAACTCGAGGCAAAAAAAAAAAAAAAAAATCCACCAGCACGCTAGTGGAGTTCGTCGACGCGAACTGATGTTAACTCAACGTGAAATTACGCAGCGTGTGAAAAATACAACAACAAAAATGTGTCGTTTTTTTCTTTCTTCTTGATTTTTCGATGTCGACCGAGCAAACTCATCGTGGGTCGTATAAAGCGACGAGTGAAACCAGATAGAAAGTAAGTGTGCGTGTGTGTGTGTATTGGGCGAAGCCGAGAGCGAAGTCTAGAAACGAAGCAGATTCGATTCCCCTTTCGCAAACAGAGTGTAAACTTTCTTCGAAAAAACCAGCGCAGCGCGAGTCAATAAAAGAGAGTCGATAAATTTTCTTGAAATAAACCTTGAGCGCCCTCGAGTTTGCGCTGGGGTATATGGATAATACCCATTGCAACTGGAAAGATTCGTATGGGTGGCAGTAGAGAAGCCTTGCGGGGTAAGAATCGCATCTGGCTGAAAGCTCGGTATGTATAACAAATCTGTTGGCCGAGCCTGTTTGGCCCTACTATCTCGCAGACCCGTGAAATCCATAAGCTTCAGTTTCCGGTCAAACGTGTGTAAGTGTGTATATATACGCAAAAGCTCAGAGTCCATGTGCACTCAGCTGGCTTCTTCTTCTTCTTCTTCTTCTTCTTCTTTTCGGTTGGCCTAAAAAGCTGTGGTGTGCGAGCTTTTGTGTCTGTATAGATTCTCTCTCCGCGGCAGTTGGCAAATATCCGTGGCTTGAGATATCGTCGAAGTTGTTGGTTATGTATCGCGAGAGAAAGAGAAAGAAGCCTCTTGCGCGACGGCCTTAACCACTTCGGCTCTATTGAATTCGAAATTTATGACTTTAATAGGATCGCCGAGTTTTCTCCGCTCGGCTCGTAATTCACGGCTGCAGCTCTCGCTCGTCGGAGAGTTGTATCTGCGGCGGGGCTTCATAACTCGACGAAGAGAGCGAGGAAAGAGAGAAAGAGAAAGCTCGTTTCTGCCTTCTCACCCTATGTATTGAACTGGCGTTCTGCTCGATATCGAGTCGACAATGCCGTTTGCGCGCTTGCCTTTTTTTCTCCTTTTCTTTTTTTCAACGAGCAAGCTCGGCCTGATGAAGGCCTCGATATTTGCCCTTCTCAAACTACACTGCACGTGCGCGTGTTACAGCTATATACACTCTGTGTGCAGACGTGTGTATATGCGCCTGTTTGAGAAAAAAAGTAATCGTCGGAGCTATAAAGATCCCAACATTGGTCGATCTTGTAATAGAGGACACTGATTTTTTTCAAACATACATTATTTTTTCGAAAATTTTCTCACTTAATATACGCTCTTTTGTATCGAAAGCCGATATTACATTCCAACGAATAAGAGGCTAAATCCACTATCCACTATATTATAATAAAAATAGACGAAGTGAATTCAGTTAGTATCGAATTCTAAACGTTCCAATTTGTTCATATTACAATTTTAAATTGTATAGAACGTTCGAAATTCAATTATTGCAATCTGCATTTTGCGCGCGAAGCGCGCCTGAGTGGCTAGTTACATTGAAATGGAAGCTTGAAAAAGCTCTTCTATCTACTCGAGTTTGAAGTTGCGATCTAATCAGTGGCTCAAAGGCAAGCTACTTTTTCCTTCGTTATATCACAATAACTTATTTTCTAATCAATATTGTAAGTTCTACATTAATTTGAGTAAAATAAGAATCAATTAATATATTTAATTATAGTGATCGAAAATTATTGAATGTTTTTTTTTCTCTTTAGAAAAGTTAATTCCAGATGATGAAAGTAAAATTTCATTTTATACAATGTTAAAAGGCAATATAATGATAATACGGTAATAGCAAAATTCAAATCTGATACATCGACATAACCATAAAATCCACCTCTAAATCCCCGATTCATGCACTGGCAAAAGGCTTTTGCGTCTCTCGCTCCTCGCTTGCAGTTACATTCCAATAGCAGCCACGGCCCGCGCGATCGATTAATACCTTACGCGTGCCCAATCATCATTCGGAGCATTGAGCCGCACTGCAAACCGCGCGCGCACAATGCGCTTCATTTTCAGCGCGCCTTCGTGCGTATTAGAGTCGTTTTAACGCCTCGGTCGGCTTAATTAACGCTCTATTGAATTATCCTCCATTGTAATACTCTTAAAGGGATTTTCTAGATATCCTATTCGCTAAAAGCACATCGGCGTTAATTTGAAAGTGCGAATGTATATATAGAGGATGGCATTTTTATAGTTCATAGGAGTGAAAAGTTTTGTTTTTCAGTTTCAATTAGATGCGGCTGATGCGGAAAATACTCAAATGTCAATTAGAAAATTTGACTTTTTTATAAATATTTTAAATAAATTATTTCTATCGCTAAAACGTGCATGAAGCCGTAGCAAAATCTTGATACTTTGATAAATTTAATGCGACGGAAAGCTAAAATGAATTTCTAAAATTTAATACGCTTAACAGCTTGGGTAAAACTTGAAGTTTGTACCGTAATCACTTGATACAGTAACCTCTTAAGTTTCATGAAATAAACTTTCATTTGATTTTGTTAATGTCCTTTGAAATTTAATATCTAAGAGCACAACTTCAGTTTGAAGGCACATTGAGGAGTACGTTATCATAAGGAAATCTAATCTGCTTGATGCTAAACTAGTGACTACCGCTTTATTATTTTACCATAGTATCCAAAGGTTTCCTATATATCTATTGCTTCATGGCTTAACGAATTAAGTCCATTTTCATGATTTTGATATGTCTTTTTGATATTGTAATAAAAATGTAATATCGATAAATTACTTTCAACGGGTTAGTTAAAAGGATTTCAATTATTATCAATTTTAGCTCGATATCAATTCTGAAAACGATTTACCGACCTCACACATTTTATTCCAATTTTAAAAAGACATAAGTCAAAATCACGAAAATGGACTTAAGTCGATATACTGGGGAGGCACACATATAATGTTCATTTGTAGAGCTGAAATTATAATAATTATTAAAACAGAAAATATAAACTCAGCCAGTTTAAAAAAAAATACTATAACACCCGTTTCTTCTCGTAAAAGTCTGTATCCTCAGAAAAATAGAAACAAGCGAGCTCATTAAATATTTTCTCTCAACGCGTCGGCAAAACCAGCGCGTCGACTCGTTAAAATATTAATTTGAAGCGCGCGCCGTGCTTGCACCTTTCTCATCCCACAACAAAAAAAGAAATGAAAAAAAAAACTCGCGTAATTTCTTGCTTAGGTACCATGCCAAAGGGTAAAATTTCGAAACTGTTTTAAAAAACGCGCAGAAGTAAATTTAAAGCGCATAATGGTCGCGTCGAAAAACAAGCAAAAAAAAGCAATGACAAAAAAAAACAAGGTTTGCGACCGGAAAGATGGGGGCGTCGCTTTAGATTTCGTTGGGTACAAACACGTACGCGGCGGTGGCGGGCGCGCAAAAAGCGGGAAGTGCGCGCTCATGGGTAGATAATTAGAACGTAAATGAAAGCGGATGGCTGGCGGATGTTGACGCTGGCTGACTTTTAAATCTGGCGTGTGCCAGAGCTTTTCAGCTGCAGAACCGCGCCATTCCACTGGGTACGCGCGCGCGCTAGATGACCAACGTGCGGAAAATTTTCACGTTTTATATGATTACGTTGTTTGGTTTCACGAGCGTGCGCCGCGCGATACGCGATGCTCGCTTATACACCCCAGTAAATAGATTGTTGTTTAATGTGGCGCAAAGTGCGAAAGCGAAAAATATTCAACATCAATTCATTAGGTGCCTTGTTAATTTTCAAGTGTAAGCGCGTGGGCATCGTGTACACCCGTGGAGATTATTATTTACCTATCGGATTAGTTTGCGTACTGGTGATTAAACTTCAATATTATTTGCGTTGACGCTTAAGTGACCATATCATTATATCGTTTCTATGTGCGCTGAATAATCTACCTACAACTTGATGTCGTTGTTCGCGCCATTGGCATATTTCACAAATACTCAAATTTGCAAAAATGATCGCAAGTCATTAAATTGAATTGTGCAGTTTGGAACAATCCCACTCGCTGACAATCCAACAAAATATAGCCGATGCACGCGACGTGCACATATACGTACGGCGATCAGTGAAAATTTCACGCCGATCGTCAGCTAGCCACGCACGAACCTCCCAACAGTATTTTAATCGCAATTAAAACGGCTATATTCGCGTTATTCCAGTGGTCGTTGTAAACACGCGAGCGATTGCGAAGCATGCAAGCGCTAAACCGCTGCGAAGCTTTCAACGAGGCGCTCGCTAAAGTGCTGACCAGCCATGGAAACGAGTATTTAAAGCGACGGCTGGTACGCACTGATTGACATTATTCACGCTCGCAATCATTGTTATTATCGGTGCGAACGCCTGCGCAAGCGATATTCTTCGGGAAAGAGAGAGAGAGAGAGAGAGAGAGAGAGAGAGAAAAAATGATCGAAACTCGACCGCAATCGCTGGTGCTACACGCCCGTGCTTTTCCTCTCTCTCTCTCTCTCTCTCTCTCTCTCTCTCTCTCTCTCTCTCTCTCTCCGTTTCCATGCATGCAGGTAATGACGCTACTGTTCTGTTTGTGATTCTCGAAGCTCTTCCTTTGTAATTTGTAATCCCTCGACGAGAGCGAGTTCTATGGACGATTCGAACAATAGCCGAGCGCGCGAGATTATTTCAGAGCTTTCAACGGATCTCTCTCGTCGATGTGCGCTGGATTATTTCCGCTATTTTTTTTTTATCCTACAGATCAGATGGAAAGCTCGGTTGCACGTATGATTTGCAACGCTAACTATCTGTTTCAAATTCTACGTTATGAAATGTATGATTTTCGTTCTCTCTCGGCTGGTATTATACGTTTCAATTTTTCTATGACTTTTGACGTGAAATTTTGAGGAACCTTGCAATCTCCTGGCTTTCATTTTGATATCAAGGATTACTCCGACTGTATAATGAGTACGTAGAATACGTTAAAAAATGCCGTTATGTTTTGAAAACCAGAATTTTCGAGGAACCTTGCAATCTACAGGCTTCGATTTTGATTCTAAGGATTACTCCAACTGTATAATGAGTACGTAGAATACGTGAAAGGATGACGTTAAGTTTTGAAAACTAGAATTTTCCGTGAATTCTAGGTCGAGTTTCTGAAATTACATCAACAAAAATAGCTCGTGACTTTTAATAAGCAGCTGACTGTAGCGATTCCGTCCGCCATTTTTCCTCCATTATTTTTTCAACCCCAATTCGGTTACCAATTGAACTGTACTGCGCTGTGCGAGTACTGTTCAATAAAAAAATCATTTGAATATTTATACGTAACTCTATCGTATTTTCTATATTTCACTAGAAAGAATATTTTTTTCCGTGAAAATATCCTTACATTTTTAGCAATTCATAAATAAAAAAAAAGTTACGCAAAGTTTTACCACGAGCTTTTTTTTGTTCTTTCCCATTTGCCGAGTCGAGAGCGCTCGCGCGCGCGAACGAGAAAGAGAGAGAGAGAGAGAGAGAGAGAGAGAGAGAGAGAGAGAGAGAGAGGCAGATTAAAGTCATCCGCGCCGCAGTGAAAAATGAAAGGAAAGTTACGTGGGCACTGTAGCCTGTGTCAAAGACAAAAGTTAATCCGTTCAAGACAAGGCATTTCTGGTATCTCATGTTGAATTTTATTAAACGAGCTTGGAGGATATAAAATCTCATATTGCTGGAAAATGTCATCCCTTGAACTCAAAATATTACGTGCATTTCGAAAACTTTCATTGTGTCTCTGGCAAATATTTCGAAATTACAAAACTTTTTTTTTCTCGTCACAAAAGGTAAAGTAATATTTTGCGAAGTGATACCGCGAGTAATCTCATTATCAACTAAAACTCACGGAGCGCGTACATGAAGTAGATCCCACTCGAGATATACTGCGCGACGCAAAAGAATTAATTCGTCAAAGAGGCTTTATATATACATAAGAAACGTCATTACACGCGAGGCTAAAGTAAACTTCCTTGGCTCTTTGCAATTAAGTAGTGCGGTTGCGACACACTCCAGGAAATTCAAGAGCGAATGTAATTCAAACACGTATATTCGCCATAGGGAGCCGTGCGCGTCTTACCTCTCGAGCGTGTCTCGACGCCATCACCATCGTAGTACAACTAGGAACGTGTTAATTTCACGTACCTTACTTATGCACACGAAAATCCGTCTCTCTCTCTCTCTCTCTCTCTCTCTCTCTCTCTCTCTCTCCACTATACACAGCTAACCCAAGCGTATTAGGGTGTAGCTTGCAGCGCGCGCGAGTCAAAGTAGACGTCAACTTCCGGGCTCTCTGTGATGAGTTGGCTGATTCAATCCGCTTTAGGCTCTCAATCCGTCTCTCTTCCATCATTACTTTGGGGAAGGGGGAGAGAGAATTTTCGGTGTCGCTGATGTGAATAAACGTTTTTAGTTCGTTTCTATTGATTAATAATCTTGATCAAAGGTGTTCGTTTTTTTCTATACTTATTTTAATGCACGTTATTGATATAAGGTAAGAGTACCTTACACCGCCACTAAGATTTCAAACAGTCATAACTTTTTACCGAGAGTGAATTTTTTAACATACGTGACGCCGATTGAAAGCTGCCCGTTTACCCTTTAAAATGATGCCTCGCACGATCAGTTTGATGATATTGAACCCAAATTATCACACTTTGAAGAAAGATTCTTATTTTTGGTGTTCTAAAGTAATTGTACCTAATACCGCCACTTTAAGAAAAAAGTAATTTGGCAGATGAAAATAAGGTTTGATACTGAAAAATAACTTTCGGTATCAAGATTTATCATGAAGACGTACTATTTTCATATAATAAATTATATGGTAATGTCTTAATTATTAATAAATATTGGATCTAAAAATAAACTAGAAATTAACTGTTATATGTTGATAATTGATCGAAATGAGTTTTTTTTTTCGACTTTTTTACATTTGCCTGTCTGTATTTGAAAAAATAAATGAAAATGGTCAAGAAAAAATTGTGGTTGGAATTTTTACCCATCGTTTATATAGGATTTTCGAAAGTCGCGGTATTAGGTTTACTCGAATGAAAATAGTAACTGACGCTGCATTTGGCTTATTTACGTACTAAAAAAAATTCCTGATAAATGCTTTAGAAAGGGTAAAAGAAAACGAATCGAATGATGTGTCACAGTTTTATGCTTGGATATTATGCTAGCTTGAATGGCAGGGATACGTCCATACAAAATTTAGAGAGTTGGGAAATGTGCGTATCCAGATAATAAAATAGCTCGATTAAAGCGAATTTCGTATTTTGAGATAATTTAAATCATTGGAACTTTCATTACTTAACAGTACATAAACATAATGCCATCGCGCCGCACCACTATAGCAAGCGTACATTTGAAATACCAGCAAGTGGCGGTATGAAATACATGGCGGTATTAGGTACACCTACTTTATACCTATAGATTGATGGATTTAAAAGGATCAGTGATAAAGACAGATGCTTGGATAACATTTGTTTCTTTTTCTCGGTAGGGGGCTTACATTCATAATACATATACTGAAAAAAAGTACTCTTTATAACAAGAGGATAGTAATCTTGAACAAAATCCTCTTGTAAGGTGTCCTCTTGTAAAAAGAAGATGTTGCCTTGTAACAAGAAGATTCCTCTTGTTACTAAAGAATTCCTTTTGAAGCTATTTTGAGAAGAAAATCTTCAGCAAGAGAAATCTACTTGTTTCAAGAGGATTCTTTTCTCAGTGTACTTATGAAATAAAACAATATGGTTTCGGATGCATTACGGGGTGAAATAATTTTCCGTGAAAATATTCCCTAAATTCAAAAGCAAAACATTAATACTTGCAATGCCAGAAAATTTTCAGACAACAATTCATTACCGAATATTTTCCAGTGGAATCTAGATGCATTGTTTACATTATAATTCAAAAAATCATAAATGCGCAACTCAACAAATACTAAAGCATTCTACTTCCTTTTGTTGATAAATTCGCAACATCTTTGTCGTGCCAGTCTCGTTTCGTGATTTAATTCATTAACAATTCGTTCGCATAGCGACATTGATTTTTAATCTGTACATTAGGATCAAATTTAAAATGCAAATTGCTTTCGATCGCGCGTCAGATTTTCGAAATGGCTGACTTGTATAATAGAATGCGGCAGCTGTGATTCAACCTTTCAAAATTTATACAGCGCTGAACTTGTAACGTCTACAGAGAACTGAATGTTAAATTTGCTCACATCGTTTGCAACTCTCCATCGCTCTTTGTTGTAATAACAAGCAGCATTATTTAACGTTCCACAAATGCATACGATTCGTCGAACTACCTCCCCCCTCTCTCTCTCTCTCTCTCGCTTTGGTTAAGAGCATGGTTGAAATCATTTTAAATTAAAGTACACTGTAAACCTGAAAATCGCTGATGTATGCGCGAATCACAACCACTCAAAACTTACTTACTCGACAACAACAAAAAAAGAAAGAAAGAGATAAAGCGGCGTGAATAAGCGAGCTATACGCAGAGAACCAGTCGAAAGTTTCGACGCCACATCCGACAAAATTGCAATTAGCATGAATAGCGCAGAAATAGAATAGAGGGTGGGGAAGCTTGCGCGCCGAGGGACACAAAGGTACAATAGCTAAAGAGGTAGAGCGAGCGAGCGAGAGAGAGAGAGAGAGAAGGAGAGAGAGGGAGATCTCCATTTCAATTCCGCAATCAGCATTAGCTCAAGGAGGGTAGAGGGTAGCTGCTCGCTGGAATATTCGACGCGCTGCAGGTAATCGGTGCAGGCGGCACAATGGCTCGGCCATTCGAGATTAGAGAATTTCTGACTTGGCCTCGCATACTCACTATGCCCTTCTCGCTCTCTCTCTCTCTCTCTCCCCCCGCCACCCTCTCGATCGTCAAACGAATGTCCACCCGTAGCTCATCCGCGCGCTAAAGCTTATCGCGATGAGCGCGCCACAGACCGATTATACGCACGTAAACAAAACCGAAATTTGCGGCAAGCAAGCATTTGTCTTTCGACAATATACATGTCGATCCTGCTAAACTTACGAGCGACAGGAACGGCGTATGCCAGATTGACGTTGCCAAAAAAAAAAATTTTTTTTCCCCACCGTTTACACAATCGCCGAGCGCCGCGTGATCTCCTTTGATAATTGGCCCTGTGCGCGGATTATTCATCGATTAATGCAAATTACCCGATGGGCTCTAATTACCTTGGGATTGGGTATTAATTAAACGCGCGAGCACGCGCTCGCGAGAGCTTGCAAGCTCGCGATCCTATCCTCTCTCTCTCGCTTTCTGCATTATGCTAATTTCCGCGAGAGAAGCTTATTATCGTGTTTATCTCTTTTTGCTCTCCATCCCCAAATAGAGAAAGAGAAAAGAGGCTATTGCCTTGCGCCCTGGCACCCAGTACGCAGAGCGTAAAATTAGCCGACGGGGCAAAGCGTAGAGAGCAACTATAGTTCGTTCAAGTTGGCGAAGCTTCGACTAACAAGATCGAAGCTGATTAAACTTGTGCCTCTATATCTCTCTCCTTTTTTTTTGTATCTCTCCGTTTTTTGCCGCACGCGCGCGACCCTCCCTTCGGTAATTTACCTTGTATGTACTTTCTCTCTCTCTCTCTCTCTCATTCTCTCTCTCTCTCTCTCTCTCTCTCTCTCTCGTAGCTAAAAGCATCGTAATGGGCGGCGAGCTTAATGAATTGCGTTGATAAAACTTGTTAAAATTTGTTGGGTTGGAGCGCGTATTCGCATGCTTTGAATGCATGATGAGCGCGCGCAAGTTTTGATGTTTTACA
>JAWWMK010024581.1:0-16255 GCA_035047105.1 Galeopsomyia nigrocyanea
TTTCTGTGAGAAAAGCCCATTTGATTATAATGGAAAAATGCCGAAAAAGTAGTTCCTGCAGACTTTTCCAATGTTCATGAGCATTTTCCGACACTATATACCTTCAAAAAGAAGAGGAAAAAGGTCCGGAAGGCTTAGCATCAAAAAAAATTTTTGCCATTCTAGACCCCAGAAAAGTGTGTTTTTTTTTAAGGATTTCGTCATATATGCTCGACTATATGTGGCTTTTTCCTCGCGCGTACTTGTACCGCATTATATACAAGCTTCATCCACTTGAACATTATCCGCTTCTTGTACAATGATTTTGTTTCTTCCTTTCTCCAAAAGAAGAGAGAGCAAATAAGAGATGCCAAGAGAGCATGGAATTTACTGCACGCTACCGGAAAGATAAGTGCTTTTCGCGAGTCATACATTACTTCCATGTTCAATAGCGTGACCCTTTTGTTTAAGAACCTTCGTATTGTAGCTTTATAAAGAGAAGATCAAAATAATAAATGTAATATATGAAAAGAAAATTATATTTTCGAAAAATAAAAAAAAATATATTTTTAATATACAAATGTGGGCCAATTAAAAAAGTTCAGCAGCCGAGAATCGCATAAACGCAATAGAGAGATAGCCAAAAGCGGGAAAATATGACAAGTATGGTTAGCAGTGTAACGCAAAGTTGCGTTCGTGCTCCACATGCAAAACTCGACGGTTTTGCATATGTAGCAAAAAACTATATCCAATGTTTGGCGCAGCAAGAGAGATATGGCGCAAAACGCCAAGACACGCTCGCATAGGTACACCCAATGCCATGAGGTATTACCTCGACGCGCAAAAAAAAAGAAGCTATTTTTTTCTTATTCTCGCTGTGCTTTTTCATAAACCGCGCAGCAGCAGCAGCAGCAGACACAGCGGAGTTTAACCGCTTGTACGCGGGTTGGATATACTGCACGCACGGGAACGTGCGCAATGTATATCCAACTTTCAAACAAAATCAACAACGATACTCAAAGTAGAAAGATATTCCTATATTTTTACTTTGAAAATTGTTCTACAAATATATATTGGCTTTTGTAAATTGAATTTTATTATTATAGCAGTTCGGCAGAGCGATTGATTACTTTCGGTAAATGCAGTATTGATTTACCACCGAGAGAGAGGAAATTTACTAAATTCCAATCAATTTCAATTGATTGAATCTCTATTTCGACAGTTACTATGATTTAGCGTTGAAATGGAATTTACTCTCTTACAAATAGAAAGCACGATGGTAAGGTATATTTCATTTGGAATTATTACCGTTACTCGAAATAAGTGACGATTATTACCATCCGACATAATATATTCATGTTACTTTGGCACATCAATTCAAACAGAATTCAATTAAAACGAATAGTAGCAGTTAAACATAATTTTGATCAACCGAACTGAAACCAATGTAATTAATATATTCGATATTAGTCATTATCGTTCAAAGCGATACAACACAAGTATGATGATGTAATATTATCGCCAGTGCCAAACTAACGAGGCAACATGAAATTAATTGACACCACGAAATTAAATGCTTTAATAATTGTCAATTTACACGTTGCACCGAGTAATTAGCCTGATTAACTCTTTCGATAATAAGATCCGTCGAGGGTTGACAAAGTAAGACTGCTGATCATCGCATGAACGCAACCACGTTCACGACTTGCATTAGAAGAGATTGGAAATCTAATAACCATATTTAAAAGCTTTTTTTTAGTCACACTCGAGATAGGACAAGGGATATCGACATGCTAGTAAAATTTAACGATTTGGAAAATTGTCACGAGTGAGAGCAAGAAACATCTCTTTCGACGTGAATAGAAATGACAGAGAACCGTTCGAACGATCGCGTCCCGACGTTTAATTTTACGACCAGAACTGGCATTTCTTTTGCATTCGGGAAATGTAAAATCCTTTCCGCAGCCACCTCGTTCTCCGATAAGTGAAAAGGAAAAAAAAATCACATGAAGGAAGCAACTTTTAAGAATTTAGCTGTATCGATTTATTCCGTAGGAGATGAAAGAAGAATACGTAAGCAAAAGATCAATTGATTTTGTAACGGAGGATATTGCATGAGTGTGGTGACCGAGGCTATATCTGCTGCTCGAGATTAGAGGCGAGTACGTAGCCTATATATACACAGTTCTTTATGTACTTAGCGAGCAGGACTCGAAGACCTTTATTTAGCTGTCTACATGGAGACGAGCGAGCAGACAATAAATAGAAAAAAAAAAAACAAAAGAAATTATTAGAGCTTGTCTGCGGAAAATACACAAGTAGTCTTGACTTTTTTCCTATTTCATTTTCTCTCTCTTCTTCGCGGGATTTACTCGACAGTCCGATGCTATGCTAATGCGCTAATCCATTCCCTCTCACGAGAGAGAAGGGGGAGATTTCGATTTACGTGATGAGTGCAGATGCACTGCTGATGCTTCTCATACGGACATCTCGAGTTTTTATCCGCTCGTGGAGATTTAATGTGCTTGCTTTTTATTCCGAGGACTCAGCTCTTTCTTCAATCAAATGATTAATTTTGGAAATTCTGTTGCCAGAGTAATTTCAAACAACCAAACAAAAGTGGAATATGCACGCTCGTTTTCGTTATCGCTTTGCAACTTTTGATTCCTCCTTCTGGACGAATAGAATGTTTTCAAAAGGAAAATCAATATTCCGGAAATTGGATTTGAAAAGACAAAGCTAAGCAAATATTTTTGATGAAAGCAGAGTGTTCTCTCAAAATAGAAAAAGCTTATGTGTACAACAATTCGATAGAATCACTTTACGTAAACGTTCATTGTAGGCTTCATTAAACTTACACTGAAATATTGGCACCACAGCAATTATATTTTCTATTGTATTGTATTTGCTCTCATCGATATACGCGTACACACGTTGTACAAGAGTTGTTTTTTTTTTAAGTCGTTTGTCGATATCTTTCTCGCAAGCCGGTTATTTTCATTTTGCCAGTAAATAACGCAAAATTCACTTTGCGAATATAGACCACGATATATCCATTTTTATTTTGTAATTCTCCTTGATTATACGATGCGCATGCTGTTCTTACAAATTGAAAAGTCCGTTCGCACAATCAAGTTTTTAATCATCGCATTGTTCCAAATTTATTTGTGCAAATTAAGCTTTCGACTGCCGGGAATGAACGTATTCGTATTGTTTCCTTGATGATAAACCTTCGTTTTCGTGAATAAATTTTCGTTGATTCTCCGATGTATTATATTATACCTCTTACAAAAGTATTTCATTAACGACGCGAAAGCCCAGCCGCGAGTATTCTCTACGCTTTTGTTTGGTTGTCTGTTTATTTGGTTATCCGGCGGCATTTCGGCAACCAGCTTTTCACAATAGAAAACCACGATCCTCTCGCGAGCGCGCGGAAATATATGCCACGTTCGCCTGGTATTCCAGTGGAGAATTCCTACATCGGAATTTCAGTCGCCGGATATAGATGGAATGTAAATTTCGGCAAATCTTGGAATATAGGCGGTGAGAGCGACATCGACGACGCCAGTCGGGAAAAGAGCGAAATTAAAAGCTCGCACTCAGGCGCGCACAAGTCTCAAACTTTTTTACACTATGGGTTTGCAAGCTTTATTTTAGTATGTATGACGACATCTTAAAAAAAATACACACTTTTCTGGGGCCTAGAATGGAAAAAATTTTTTTTAATGCTAAGGCTTCCGGACCTTTTTCTTCTTCTTTTTGAAGGTATATAGTGTCGGAAAATGCTCGTGAACATTGGAAAAGTCCTCGGGAACTATATTTTTTCTGGATTTTTCCGATATTAATAACAAACTAAAAATGTAATTATTTTGCAATAGTTTTGACAACTTGTCACCGGAGAATTATTTTTGAATCAAACTTTTTTTCTACGTAAAGGTCTTCTTTTCCGCTATCATTTCGATTGGTCACAAATATTTCTAGCGGTCTTAGAAGCCGAGAAATCAATATTTGAAGAAATGCCGTTTATCGCCTATTTTCTTTGAGAAAAGCCCATTTGATTATAATGGGAAAATGCCGGAAAAGTAGTTCCTGAAGACTTTTCCAATGTTCACGGGCATTTTCCGACACTATATACCTTCAAAAAGAAGAGAAAAAAGGTCCGGAAACCTTCGCATAAAAAAAAATTTTGTTTTATAAAACGCCTGGCCTTTCAGGCAAATTGTATAACGCGGCGTTTGGATAAAGCGTTCGGCTTTTTGCCTGAAAAGTCAGGTATTTTGTAAAACGCCTGGGATAACATACAATAGCATTAAAATTATAATTTCAATAAAAAGTTTTGTTCTCAAAGTCTTGTCTAGTTTTTGACAATTTTTTTAATTTTATTCTTCCATCGAGAATACAATTGTTTATGGAAAAATTGCCACCAAGCAGGATCATGTTGTAACAAGTAGTTAGTAGTTTAAATCACTATTGACGTGACGTCTACATGACCAGCTAATATTTAATTGGTAGTTATTTATTTCATAAGAGGTAGTTATTCATTTAATATTTTATAATCTCCATGCCTAACTGTCAAATTTTTCCATAAACAATTGTATCCTCGGTGGAGCAAGATTATAATAAAAAAAATTGTCAAAAAATACATATTACAAGACTTTGAGAACAAAACTTTTTATTGAAATTATAATTTTAATGCTATTGTATGTTATCCCAGGCGTTTTACAAAATACCTGACTTTTCAGGCGTTTTATAAAACGCCTGAAATTTCAGGCATAAAACCGAACGCTTCATCCAAACGCCGCGTTATACAATTTGCCTGAAAGGCCAGGCGTTTTATAAAACGCCTGGTTTGGCTTCTTGCCTACGACATATACAAGTTAAATTACGAAATTTCACTAGAGAGGAGGTTGTTATTTAGTAAAGCGTAATCGTTGTCGAGCTCTTTCCGCACTTTTGCTCCCTGTAAATACACTTCCGCTGAAGGAAGCACGCTAATGAACATCAGACCGCACACCTATAGTTGAAAGCGCGCTTTTGACTTGACGACGCGCGCGATCTGTACAACATTCTCGCTTGCGCGCTAATTGCTTGTATTTTGCGGCACATTTCGAGGTGTGTGGATGATATCTTTTCATCTTGGCAGCCGCATCGACTTTAATAAGGGAACGGGGGATATTTTTATATTAATAGGGCTTGACGCGCATTTCTCTGTGAAAATTAACACAATAAAATTGGTGACAAACACGTTCCCGAAGGTAACAGTTTTGATAAGTAAAGATGATTGTACGCAAATAGCAGAAGATATACATAGCAAGTAGCAAGGGGATTAAGAAATATAAATGTGTGTTAGCATATCATTAGGGGGATGAGAATAAGTAATGGACGACAAAACGCCAACTATTTGCTTTCGTTTGTGAAACTCTCATGACACATTAAAGCCGTAGGGAGATGATTTTGAAAGTAAAATTTACAACCGACGGATGTTTATATAGATTTTGTTAATTTTACGTTTCTTTTTATAGCCAGCGCGACAAGAAAAAACGCATAAAATCCTAATAGATTAAATGTATACTGCAGCTATAAAAGCGTTAAAAAAAGTACTCATGAAATATTGATTTCCATCGACGTAAGTGCTTGTAACTACTTTAGTGCCCCATCATGTTCTACCTCGCGTAACTTAATGCATATATGGAAATTGAAAAATCTGTACCTGAACTAGCGAGATGAAAAGAAAATATGACGTGTGATAATTCAATCGAATGTGTTTTAGAGGGAAGTAATTAGTGTCGCTTTTTTCAAACAATAAAAAATGTAAGCTGAAAATATCAAGCGATTACTCAATACAATCGAGAATAGAAAGAATTTGAAAAATAATAACATAGCGAAGTGTAAAGAAGAGATAAAGTTTGTATTGATTCTGAATATTCGTTCGACTACAATAAGAAATTAAAATTTTAATGAGCTCATTGAGTAAGAAGTTGATTCCTTAATTTGAAAATAACTGTTGTTCGGAGAAGAAAGATACACCGTCATTTACGTAATAATTCAACAGCTGCTGCACTATAGATACCGAATAATGCACAAAATAAATTAAACGAAATTGTCTCTCAAGAGACAGTCACAACGGTAATTACAATTAGACCATCCATTCAGCAGCCAAAAAATTTAATTAAGTAAATAACATAATACGACAATATGAACATTTCCTAAAAAAAAGAATGCGCCTGAAAAAAGTCAGAAAATGAAAAAGAGAGGCGTTGCATTTGGCGTAATTAAAGTTCAGTACAAAAGAGCAGCGAGTTTCCCCCTGTGGACATCATGTCTCTCGTGCAAGCTTTTCCTCTGGTAACGGCAGGTAAACGGCAGGTTAAAAAAGGTCTTTTTTTTAACACAGATACTTTAATAAAGAGTCGTTGATAAAATGTTTACTGCAATTATTATACACTCGATGCGTCAAAATTTGACGAACTTCGAACGAACCTGAGCTTGCGATTATTTTTCTCTGGTTTTAGCTGCGAATTCGAAAAAATAAAAAATATATTGATCGTGACAGAGTGTATGGTCTAACTAAATTGCCCAGGAGCACTCAAAATTTTTGTATTTTGAAAATTCCTTTCAATTCGGTTGTATTGAGTATTGACGTTTTAAACGGATTGAAAATCCATCAGTGTAGCCTGTCGCGTCGATCCGAACGACTTTTCTGGCTCTGAACTGACGCACGCTCCGAAATAATGCATCACACTGCTGCCAATATCAACGGCTCTCTTTCTATCTCACAAAGCGGCTTATTTCTCAACCGAGTGTTGTTATACTCTATGTGTAATTTGTATGTGCTAAACTTTATATAATTTTTTTTACAAAGTCGTTGTTTTATCATGTCACTTTCGTATTATTTCGTATGTTGTGTTATATAACAATGTGAAATCCAATCTTTTAATAACTTTTGCGTACAATGAAGGATTAAGGTGTAATTTGCATATTATCACGTTTTCATAATAAACATTTAAAATAATATAATATTTATAGCGAATTCTATGAATCAATTGCCCTGACAATAACTATTCATTTTTATTTGAAAAGATATTGTTATTTATAAATCATAAATTGTTTTTCTAATTATTACTCGTAAAAGCAAATAAGCTAAAACAAGCACGTCGACTTGAAAATACGTCCCGTGTTTTTAAAATTTTCCTCGAGACGTTCTTTTATTTAGAAAGAAGAGAAAGAGTAAAAAAAAAAGTCGAGATTTACAAGGGTAGAAATATTTCAGCAAGCTGAAGCTGCATTATATATATATGCGTTCGCTGCTGCGTCATATTTCTAGTCATGAACAATCTCTGCTCCTCGCCGATTCTTTTAGCTTGTTTTACGTTTACCGTACTGAAAAAATACACGGATGAGTTAGGTTCAAAATGGCTTTAATAAAATATCTAAATCTGGATTGCTTTGTTTATCCCGATTTCAAAAATCAAAAACATTATTTTTAATTTATTTACGAAAACTACTTTGTGTAAATTCAAAGTTCGCCAACAAAGTGTACACGTAGAGAATATCCACAGTGAAACAAAAATGAATAAATTGAGAGTTGACAAAAAAAAAGCTTACAAGAAAAAGTAGAGCGAAAAAACGAGAGACACGCTAAAATCTAATAGACTTAGCAGTAGGTAACTTTTTAATGTTAGGACAAACCGCCACGGTCCAGCCCACCCATTCGCAAGCTCGCGTCGTCAGGAGATTAAACCTAATATATGTACATCCGCGCGGTCGATGCCGCGGTCGCGCTTCCGCACACGACGGGTTACGAGTTTACGAGTTCGTATCGAAAAGTCATTGGGATGCGCAGCGGGGTTTATATAGACTCGTGGTGGCCAACTCTCCAATAACGATCCATATACATGTATATCCCATTCCTTTCTTTTATATATATCTCACCGTTTTTCCAACGCTCGCAAAAACTATATTTACTCGGCAGAATTCTGTACATTTTCGTCAAATTTTGACGAGTAGCGATACTCTACCTTGCGCTAGGATGTTTTTATCGGATTTGTAAAATACACCGGATAAATTTTTACGATGTAAACCTCAATTTTTGCGACTAAAATTGAGTTTCTGTGATCAAAGGGTTACTTTAAATTTAAAGGAACGCGAATCAGAAATTAAAAGCATCGTTATCGTATATGGTGAAGACTTAAGCTCGCCAAGAAAGCTCACACATTGTAAGTAGCTTTTCATGATGTTATTCTATAGCAAAAAAGTAATTTTTATTGAATACTGTAGGCCTTGCCAACTTGAGAAGACGTTAAGGGGCGCCTAAAACTATGATTATAGGAAAGAGTATTTGAATAGTTCGCAATATGCAAGTGTACATATTCGTTGAACTATTTCATCAACATGTAGGAAATCGTCGGCGTTTTTCAATTCTAAAATAACACTTTGGTAATTTCCGACACACAGAGAGAGAGAGAACGCTGATCTGACACGCAGACTCATGTATTCGAAAAGGTAAACGATCTCGAAAAAGTGCCCTCTGACGTTTGGATTTTCACGCTGCCATCCACTCGACAAACAATTCCCGCAGGCTAATAAATCGCTCGCTCTATATTTTTCTCGCGCATACAACAACAATGAATGTACCAAAAGCTCCAACCAACAAGCAAAGTCAGAAACAACGAGAAAAAAAAATCGCATTGTCATACAAGAGAAACGCAATAAACGCAATGCGGCGAAGGAAAAAGGAAAATTGGATTTTCGCAAGAGCAAAGCTTATATACGATCGTAGAAAGAGATCAAGCAAAAACAGAAAAAAGAGAAGAGTTGCGCGTAAGGGAAGGATATCCATCTGCGAGGAACGTAAGCGCCAGCGTGACGCGGCAAGCTTTTACTCATCCCCCTCAATCTCTTTCTTTCTCTTTCTCGCGCGTGTCGAAAGAAATATATGGCGAATTCATGGCGAATTCCAGCCACAGACAATGCTGGCACTTATCGCGCGGAATATATCCGAACAAAAGCTCCGCTCAGCAGCATCGCATGCGTCTTTCTACGCGTGCGTGTGTGAAATGGTGGGGAGCCAAACGATCGCTCGTCGCAACAGTACCGCCACGGCGGTTTACGTACGGCAATGAAAGGAGACCAAGAGAGTCATCAAAGCTATCACACACATACACGTAGACATGTGTCCCTCGTGTCTTCACGGTGTAATAGCGTACTTGCCCCTGCAGTTTTTTTTTTGTTGCCTCATTTACGAGCGAAGTAACGTTAGTGTTTGTTCGTTTAGCAGTACAAGAAATAAACCGCGACGACTTACAACCAACACACCGCGTGCTCTGAATTCCAACCAACAAAAAAAAAAACCAGACGAAACGGCTAAAAGGCTGTCGGCCGCGCGAATAAGAAAGCAAAATTGCTCTCGAGAAGTGTTAAGAGATAAAATTAAGCTCGCTTCCGTTATACTCACTTCCTCATGCGAATTATTTTCAACCTCTCCCGATCTCACTGTGTGTTTGTGTGTGTGTGTGTCCGACTCAAAGAAAACGTAGAGAACTACTCTTTCTACTACGGTAATTCAGCGACAGACGCGCGCGACCTACTTTTTCCACTATAACGTTCTGTTCTCTTTCTTCTCGGTTTTTGAATTTGCCGCTCTCTTACGCGCGGCGCGGGTTCTTTGTAAATTCAAACGGGTGAACGACAAAAGTGCACTTTTTTTTCTCGCTCTCCGCGCGCTTTTTTCGTTAATTAAGCGACGACGACGCGACCTCACGTGCAGACTTTCCGTTTGTGTTGTAACAACTTCATTACGCTGGCAAAATAATTCGTACGCTGAATTTTTTAATTACTTAATTAAGTAATTAATCAGCACGTCGGATTTGTATATTCCTTTCGTGTTGTAATTAATTTAATCGAATATATCAAATGTAAATTATGTCATGAAATCATTGACATAAATATTGTAATGTATCGGGTGCAGCGTTGGAATATTCATACTTCAATACTCATTCTATTTTCATGAATTTAATTTATCAAATATTACTTGATACCCTGAAGCTCGCAATTTACATACATTTATCACAATAAGCAAATATTTTGCACATACGCACATACTCATTATAATATATATAATTAGGACTTTCCAATTATTGTGACGTACAATTCGTGGCATTTTCTTCAAATTTACGTAATATCGCATATCTATTACATTAATGACTCTATTGGAACCTATCAAATTCAATTTTACGTATAAAATAAAAAAAACAAGTAATGTTCCGAGCGAATCCATATAAATTTTAAGCTTTTTAATTACTAAAAACTTACGAAAACGTTGTATATTCACAGCAAGTGACGTTATAGTTACACAAACAAAAGTACATACAGGCGAATAACTTCGCTGCGGGCGCAGAGCGAGGCACAACTATCGACATGTAATACACGCCTTGATGATCCTCTACAGATGAATTTGCAGCTGCATGCATGACGGTATCCCAAACAAACGACATCAAGTTAGCTAACAACTTGCAAAACACAGTATATTACACGATGACCCATATTGTCTAGAGATTGCTATTATTCATGGTTCACCTTTCGATGCAGGCTAAGGAGAGCAACAAGGGCTTCCCTCATGGATGTTACCCACTTGGAAGGGGTGTAGTTGGAACGTCGAAGGAATTACGGATTGATGAGATCGACGTGTGACTAGCGCGCAACCCACGGGAGATATCGATGCTTAATAAATGACGATGAGAGCTTGCAAAGCTCATAAGGAGTCTTCTCTCTCCCTCAGTCTCCAAGGATCGATTATTGCACAGGCTACTCTGCTTCTACGTACTTATCGTTGAGTTTCGAGTTTAATGGCACGAGACGCGTTCTCGAGAACTGCGTACTCGCGATACTTTACAATCTTGCGGCGGCTCGCTGTCACCACTTCGAGCGCACGAGAGGGAGAGTAACTTTACACCCGAGCGAATGCGCTTAGGGGCTATGTGTATTACTGTATAGAACACCGTGCGACAAACTCGCCGATAATGTAAGCTGCAAAGATTACACGAGGTTGAAGCTCCGGGCGAATTTTCAATGAACTCCTTCACTACCGCTAATACTTGTGTATTAATATGCGGTACTTGCGGTGAGAAATGTGGGAAGCTCGTAATGGATAATCAAGACTTTTCTTTTTTATTATTACTTTATTACATCATGCGGAGACTTTTATGCAAGTTGCGTCAAAGCTTTTTGCATGAAGTTTTGGTTACCTTTTTGTTGGTGTAACACCAAGTACTAAATATAAGCATTATTGTATCCGTCAGTCTTTTTATGAGAAAATAATTATAATATTTATAATAATATATAAATATATTATTCATTTCAAAGTAATGTATTATTACTGTAGTTCGAATTTTCCTGATTGATTATCCACTAATTTGAAGGTAAAAAATTCTTTCTCACTATTTATGTGTCTCATTTACATGATGATTAGACAAAATTGTTTTCACAATTTAGTTATAACCACTTTATATTTAATTATTATCACCTTTTTTAACAAGTATTATGAAGTAATTGAATAAATAAAATTGTTTTTTTGACAAACTCATTTTCTGGCGAAAATGCGAGACAATTCTGAAGATATGAGTAAACTTTTGTATAAGCGAAGTCTTTTGCCATTCGAAAACTTTTTAAGAGCATTACCAGAGTTTTTACGGCTGGAGTTGTAGAATAAAGATTTAAGCCGAGCTAAAAATTGCGTTATAGTATTTCGTATAATGTAAAACAAAGAATCTACAAATAGATTATGTTATGATCATTGTATTAAAAGTATTTATATGTTTTTGTTGCAGTTATCGAAGTACATATTGGATTCTAAGATCACGACGATGGAGGATATGAAAATCTTAGGCGTAACGTGAGTAGAAACAGTTTAATACAACATTTATAGGCTTGGTAAAACAATAAAATAGAAAATAACATAAACAAAAATTTGACAGACAATATTTTATTTTGAATGAAGAGAATACTAGTATTTTAAAACTCATACTAAATTACATATCAAGCAGAAAATAATACGTATATTTGTTTTTGAAAGTTCTCTAATTAGATGTATGTACGGGGAATTTCCGTTTTAATACAAAAGGTACTATTGTTCAAATTTAATGAAAAATAGCTCGAGGGCAAAAGTTCTTTGGCTGCAAAACAAAAGTGATATACCAAACGAAATATGCATGCTATTATTTCGAGAAAGAAATGACGTTTTTTTCCAGGGTTTTCATTTTCTTACAAAACATTGTTAGGTTTTGAGTAACTTTTCCTTTGTGCTTTCGAAAACAAACTGTAGACCAAAGGAAACGCAATCACCGATAGACTGCTCCTACTTGTTGTTGATTTCCAAATTAAATGAGAATTGCAGTATTTATATAATTAAAAAATTTTGAATAGAATCACTGCATGTATTTTGAAGCAGTACAATCGGAACCGAAAACCAATCTATAAAGATATTGCACGTTGATTAAATTTAACAATCATGGTCTATAGTACTGCAAAGATAAAACAAAGGAAATTCAAATGCAAAAAAATATCGTTTTTCAATAATCAATTACAACTTTTGCCATTATCCAAAGCAGCGGCCAAAATCCAATACACCAAATCCGCAAATGCCGCAGTAGTCGAGGGTGCTTTAGTAATGACACGAAACAACAATTGGCTTAATCCTCGGGAACTTTGCACTTCTTCCGGTTCACCGATGGCGCTGGGAAGGGGGGAGGGGCTCGAAAAGTAACAATTAACGAACTGGCACGTGCTTTCGTGAACCGAACTACTCAGCTCGCATTTGAAACTTGGCGAGAGTGTTGAATTTTTAAGCCTCTCAGTCGAGTCTGCAACGTTTGTGCTCTCTCACTCCCCGTTTGTTCCTCTGTCTGCCCGTAGTGCTGCCCTCGAGGTGAACTTCCACTTTTTCGTCGATTCAAGGGACGGCGACAAAATCCGTGGTGCCCTCGATCGACTGGTACAACGACGACGATTAGGCGAATTTTTTCTTGAACCGTCGCATTTTACCTTTCAGCAGAAACCAGCTCTTCGACTCCAGGTAATCCTTTTCTTTTCATTTGGCTTTCCTTCAATTTTCGAATTACTCGCGAATTCAGCACACGCGCAAAGTCGAAGAATGAGAAGTCTCAACTGACGCTCGTACTATTGAGGGAGACGGAGGATAACTTTATATATATATATATATATATATTCGTATGAGGTACATGCGCAAGCGTATTTTATATACGTAATACGGTGGGATGGAGCTTGATTAAACTTCTCTTTCTGCGTACTCACTTTCCTTTCATTTTAGCAAACTCGCGTTTTATTTAAACTTTCTTTTAACTTGCAAAAAGTAAATCAGAGGTGTGGAGGTAGTTACGGGTATGCATTTTTTTAGACTCGCTGATTAAATTACTTTTGATAAAATTTGTAATAGCGGCAAAAGCCCTTTTTCCACCGAGAGTCAAGCTTCAAACTCGTTAACGGTACTCGCACTTTCTACTTTCGTCTTTCAATTTTTACCTGTGTTTTTGCACGCCCGTTGAAAAAAGAATTTATATAGTCTCTTCAGTGAAAAAATACTCAAAACTTTGAGCTCTTTTCTTTTTCAAGCTTCCATCAAAAAGTTTTTTCAACTTGACGAATTTTGACAGTTATTTAAATGATTCCTCGTTTCTCATTCGCTCAATGAACTTGTTTAAAAACTTCACTTAACGTCGAACGATAATTATATTTTAGTGAAACGCATCGTAAGCATTTTTTTTATTAAAGAAATCAAACAATTTGCCTAATTACAATTGAAGTTTTTGTATGAGTTATGAGCCAATTAAATTTAATGAACTATCGATCAGGGAAAATCTCTCGAACTTGCTCTATAAATTCAAGGACGTGAGAGGATAAAAGATATTAACTGTAAATTTCATTCCCGTAGACTCTGAGGATCAATCAGGTGAATGAACGTCGAGTTCAACTAGGTGATCAATTCATTTTGACCTGCATGGCGGTTGGAAGCTCAGACCTCAAGTTTGCCTGGTTTAAAGATGACATGCTGGTGAACGTGAGCAAAGCCACAAGGTAATACTTCAAGTTGTGCTGCTGGGTTAGTTTAAAAAAAACTTATTGATCGTACTCAATTAAGAATTCTATTAATTTTCTTTCAGGGAAATTAAGTACCGACACCTACCAAATGACGGCGCCGACTATCACACGTCGACATTAACGGTGGATGAGGCCACGTTGTTTGATGAGGGTGTGTTCACCTGTCAGGTGGTCGATTGGGGCGTGCAGCAATGCAAGAGCATACGCATCGACGTCAAGGACGATCCCAACGTCAAAGTTATGCCGATGAGCAGTACTATCGAGAAGGTATATGCAAATCTAATCCTTCAAACGTTGATTCATTCACGAAAAGACATTTACGAGTGTAATATTATTGCCTACTATTGTGATGCAAATTTCTGTCAAAAAAACAATCTCTACCATTTCATAAAAATGTTTTTCTGACTTAAGATTAATATATTCACTGTGACAGCTTTTCGCTGTATTTAAATTTGACGTTGTACTCCGAATCGTAAACTTCGAGATCTCAAAACCATAAACGAATCCAGGGCGTACGTCATACATAATATGGAAATTTATAAAAAGGCTTTCAAGTACGACTCTTCGAAGCTTTTTTCACGTATGAACAAACTCGTAAAATTTCCTTTTCAAGCGAGAAAAGTGTTTACGATCAGACTGTTTGAATTTCAAAAAAAAATTCTTTCGCTTTACGTTCTAAGAAAAAAAGGCTCGAAAGCCTTTACGCAAACTTCAATATCAAACGTAAAATAAATCAATGAAATTCGGAAAATAAAGACGTAAAAGCAATGTATATTTCAGCAAGTCAATAATTCGAGAAACTTACTTACCTAAGCCGTTATTTTCACTCTCTGCCGGCCCTAAATCTCCGCGGGCTGTGAATAAGATGAGCCCACTAAATCTATATACGACCGTGTCGAGAGAAAAAAAATGTACGAATGGCGATTTCGATCAGTTTAGAAATCACTTGGAAATTCACTTGGAAAATCACTTTGGAAATCCGCTCGAATGGCTATTGCGGCGCGAATATTCGCTGTATATATATATATAGATGTGCTTTTCGACCCATCAATAAAGCTTTTTTTTTGTCCATTTCGGTGTTTGCCATTCCAAAATAAAAAAAAACCAGACTTTTAAGATTATAGCCGCAATAAAACCGTTTCCACAAATAAAAAATGCTCTATAACCGAGTTGAATTAATGTCCACAGAGTATCATTTTGTGGCACCAACCGTTTTCACAAATAAAAAAAGCTCTATAACCGAGTTCAATTGTCCACAGGGTAGCACTTTGCGACTGATGTGCACGACACCGAACATGCGAGACGTGGGCATCGGTTTCGGCTGGTCGAGGAACCGGGCCCTACTGCGTCTCGAGCCCGGCCAAGAAGTTTGGGAAGATCTTTACCCAGCGGGCAGCCTACTGACGATCAGCAACGCACAAAAGTCAGCCGTGTACACGTGCAACGTAGCTCAGCGCTCGGCTTCGGCGCACGTGGACGTGGTGAATCGGACGCTCATACCGCTGTGCGCCAGTCGACGGGACGATTGGGGCTCGGATTGGCCGGAAACGGCGCCAGGCTCCAAATCTTTGCTGCCTTGTCCCCAGGGTTCGACTGGTCCATATGCCTCGCGACAGTGTAGCATGAGGGACGCGCAGACTTCCGAGTGGGATATGGCGGATTATTCCGACTGCATCTACGATCCACTCGTTCCGTCCTACAACGAGGTGGGAGCGAAAACATTTTTTATTTTTTGAACTGGCTTCGTTGCGAGTCTCTTTCATTGGAATTCGACTCTGTTTATTCGACCACTGCACGCTCTATGTAGTCGAGGACTATTGTGCCAGCATTGTTGAAGCTTTTACGCGTGCTTTTGTTATTTCATTCGGACAAGCTAGCAAAAAATTTTTTTCAGTGACACTTTTAACATCGTACAGCTTTTAGCGAATTACATTGGACAAACGTGGTTACACTCATTGCGTGCTTCAATTCTTTGCAAAAGCTTCCGTACGATATACCTTGTTATCGCAGATATCCTGAAAAGTTCGCAGCAAACCACTCAGCGAATTTCAAAGTTCGATACTTCCAACCGTCGAGTATCGACAGACAAATAAATATCGCGATTTTATTCTGGCGAATTTCAGTTCAAGAGTTTGACAATGGGATACGAGAGTACCAACGCCTC